>JAKGUB010000326.1:23432500-23434195 GCA_026261675.1 Hippocampus mohnikei
TAGGGTTAGGGTTAGGGTTAGGGTTAGGGTTAGGGTTAGGGTTAGGGTTAGGGTTAGGGTTAGGGTTAGGGTTAGGGTTAGGGTTAGGGTTAGGGTTAGGGTTAGGGTTAGGGTTAGGGTTAGGGTTAGGGTTAGGGTTAGGGTTAGGGTTAGGGTTAGGGTTAGGGTTAGGGTTAGGGTTAGGGTTAGGGTTAGGGTTAGGGTTAGGGTTAGGGTTAGGGTTAGGGTTAGGGTTAGGGTTAGGGTTAGGGTTAGGGTTAGGGTTAGGGTTAGGGTTAGGGTTAGGGTTAGGGTTAGGGTTAGGGTTAGGGTTAGGGTTAGGGTTAGGGTTAGGGTTAGGGTTAGGGTTAGGGTTAGGGTTAGGGTTAGGGTTAGGGTTAGGGTTAGGGTTAGGGTTAGGGTTAGGGTTAGGGTTAGGGTTAGGGTTAGGGTTAGGGTTAGGGTTAGGGTTAGGGTTAGGGTTAGGGTTAGGGTTAGGGTTAGGGTTAGGGTTAGGGTTAGGGTTAGGGTTAGGGTTAGGGTTAGGGTTAGGGTTAGGGTTAGGGTTAGGGTTAGGGTTAGGGTTAGGGTTAGGGTTAGGGTTAGGGTTAGGGTTAGGGTTAGGGTTAGGGTTAGGGTTAGGGTTAGGGTTAGGGTTAGGGTTAGGGTTAGGGTTAGGGTTAGGGTTAGGGTTAGGGTTAGGGTTAGGGTTAGGGTTAGGGTTAGGGTTAGGGTTAGGGTTAGGGTTAGGGTTAGGGTTAGGGTTAGGGTTAGGGTTAGGGTTAGGGTTAGGGTTAGGGTTAGGGTTAGGGTTAGGGTTAGGGTTAGGGTTAGGGTTAGGGTTAGGGTTAGGGTTAGGGTTAGGGTTAGGGTTAGGGTTAGGGTTAGGGTTAGGGTTAGGGTTAGGGTTAGGGTTAGGGTTAGGGTTAGGGTTAGGGTTAGGGTTAGGGTTAGGGTTAGGGTTAGGGTTAGGGTTAGGGTTAGGGTTAGGGTTAGGGTTAGGGTTAGGGTTAGGGTTAGGGTTAGGGTTAGGGTTAGGGTTAGGGTTAGGGTTAGGGTTAGGGTTAGGGTTAGGGTTAGGGTTAGGGTTAGGGTTAGGGTTAGGGTTAGGGTTAGGGTTAGGGTTAGGGTTAGGGTTAGGGTTAGGGTTAGGGTTAGGGTTAGGGTTAGGGTTAGGGTTAGGGTTAGGGTTAGGGTTAGGGTTAGGGTTAGGGTTAGGGTTAGGGTTAGGGTTAGGGTTAGGGTTAGGGTTAGGGTTAGGGTTAGGGTTAGGGTTAGGGTTAGGGTTAGGGTTAGGGTTAGGGTTAGGGTTAGGGTTAGGGTTAGGGTTAGGGTTAGGGTTAGGGTTAGGTTAGGGTTAGGGTTAGGGTTAGGGTTAGGGTTAGGGTTAGGGTTAGGGTTAGGGTTAGGGTTAGGGTTAGGGTTAGGGTTAGGGTTAGGGTTAGGGTTAGGGTTAGGGTTAGGGTTAGGAGTTAGGGTTAGGGTTAGGAGTTAGGGTTAGGGTTAGGGTTAGGAGTTAGGGTTAGGAGTTAGGAGTTAGGGTTAGGGTTAGGAGTTAGGAGTTAGGGTTAGGGTTAGGGTTAGGGTTAGGGTTAGGAGTTAGGGTTAGGGTTAGGGTTAGGGTTAGGAGTTAGGGTAGTTAGGGTTAGGGTTAGGAGTTAGGGTTAGGAGTTAGGAGTTAGGGTTAGGAGTTAGGGTTAGGAGTTAGGGTTAGGA
>JAKGUB010000327.1:0-60000 GCA_026261675.1 Hippocampus mohnikei
AAAAAGCCTTACTATACATGGTCGTTTTTTCATCAAAATGCCTTACTATACATGGTCGTTTTTAGTCAAAAACGCCTTACTATACATGGTCGTTTTTTCTCAAAAACGCCTTACTATACATGGTCGTTTTTCGTCAAAACGCCTTACTATACATGGTCGTTTTTCGTCAAAAGCGCCTTACTATACATGGTCGTTTTTCGTCAAAAATGCCTTTACTATACATGGTCGTTTTTAGTCAAAAACGCCTTACTATACATGGTCGTTTTTTCGTCAAAAACGCCTTACTATACATGGTCGTTTTTTCAAAAACGCCTTACTATACATGGTCGTTTTTCGTCAAAAATGCCTTACTATACATGGTCGTTTTTTAGTCAAATGCCTTACTATACATGGTCGTTTTTTCAAAAAGCCTTACTATACATGGTCGTTTTTAGTCAAAAACGCCTTACTATACATGGTCGTTTTTCGTCAAAAACGCCTTACTATACATGGTCGTTTTTTCATCAAAAATGCCTTACTATACATGGTCGTTTTTTCGTCAAAAACGCCTTACTATACATGGTCGTTTTTTCGTCAAAAATGCCTTACTATACATGGTCGTTTTTTTCTCAAAAATGCCTTACTATACATGGTCGTTTTTTCGTCAAAAACGCCTTACTATACATGGTCGTTTTTCATCAAAAACGCCTTACTATACATGGTCGTTTTTTCGTCAAAAACGCCTTACTATACATGGTCGTTTTTTTCAAAAACGCCTTACTATACATGGTCGTTTTTTCGTCAAAAACGCCTTACTATACATGGTCGTTTTTTCGTCAAAATGCCTTACTATACATGGTCGTTTTTCGTCAAAAAACGCCTTACTATACATGGTCGTTTTTTAGTCAAAAAACGCCTTACTATACATGGTCGTTTTTTTTCAAAAACGCCTTACTATACATGGTCGTTTTTCGTCAAAACGCCTTACTATACATGGTCGTTTTTTACATGGTCAAAATGCCTTACTATACATGGTCGTTTTTTTTCAAAAACGCCTTACTATACATGGTCGTTTTTTCAAAAACGCCTTACTATACATGGTCGTTTTTCGTCAAAACGCCTTACTATACATGGTCGTTTTTTCGTCAAAAAACGCCTTACTATACATGGTCGGTTTTTTCGGCTCAAAACGCCTTACTATACTATGTCGTTTTTTCGTCAAAAACGCCTTACTATACATGGTCGTTTTTTTCGTCAAAAACGCCTTACTATACATGGTCGTTTTTTAGTCAAAATGCCTTACTATACATGGTCGTTTTTTAGTAAAAAATGCCTTACTATACATGGTCGTTTTTTCGTCAAAAAACGCCTTACTATACATGGTCGTTTTTAGTCAAAAACGCCTTACTATACATGGTCGTTTTTTCGTCAAAAACGCCTTACTATACATGGTCGTTTTTTTTCAAAAACGCCTTACTATACATGGTCGTTTTTTCGTCAAAAAAACGCCTTACTATACATGGTCGTTTTTTCGTCAAAAATGCCTTACTATACATGGTCGTTTTTTTCGTCAAAAATGCCTTACTATACATGGTCGTTTTTTCATCCAAAAACGCCTTACTATACATGGTCGTTTTTTGTCAAAAACGCCTTACTATACATGGTCGTTTTTTTTTCGTCAAAAATGCCTTACTATACATGGTCGTTTTTTCGTCAAAAATGCCTTACTATACATGGTCGTTTTTTTAGTCAAAAATGCCTTACTATACATGGTCGTTTTTCAGCAAAAATGCCTTACTATACATGGTCGTTTTTTCGTCAAAAACGCCTTACTATACATGGTCGTTTTTTTTCGTCAAAAATGCCTTACTATACATGGTCGTTTTTTCGTCAAAAAACGCCTTACTATACATGGTCGTTTTTTAGTCAAAAATGCCTTACTATACATGGTCGTTTTTCGTCAAAACGCCTTACTATACATGGTCGTTTTTCGTCAAAAACGCCTTACTATACATGGTCGTTTTTTTCGTCAAAAACGCCTTACTATACATGGTCGTTTTTTCGTCAAAAACGCCTTACTATACATGGTCGTTTTTTCGTCAAAAATGCCTTACTATACATGGTCGTTTTTCATCAAAAAACGCCTTACTATACATGGTCGTTTTTTCGTCAAAAATGCCTTACTATACATGGTTGTTTTTTTCGTCAAAAATGCCTTACTATACATGGTCGTTTTTTCGTCAAAACGCCTTACTATACATGGTCGTTTTTTTTCAAAAAAGCCTTACTATACATGGTCGTTTTTCGTCAAAAACGCCTTACTATACATGGTCGTTTTTTCGTCAAAAATGCCTTACTATACATGGTCGTTTTTTCGTCAAAAACGCCTTACTATACATGGTCGTTTTTTCGTCAAAAAACGCCTTACTATACATGGTCGTTTTTTCGTCAAAAATGCCTTACTATACATGGTCGTTTTTTCGTCAAAAATGCCTTACTATACATGGTCGTTTTTCGTTAAAAATGCCTTACTATACATGGTCGTTTTTCGTCAAAAATGCCTTACTATACATGGTCGTTTTTTTCGTCAAAAAACGCCTTACTATACATGGTCGTTTTTTCGTCAAAAACGCCTTACTATACATGGTCGTTTTTTTCGTCAAAAAACGCCTTACTATACATGGTCGTTTTTTCGTAAAAACGCCTTACTATACATGGTCGTTTTTTCGTCAAAAACGCCTTACTATACATGGTCGTTTTTCGTCAAAAATGCCTTACTATACATGGTCGTTTTTCGTCAAAAATGCCTTACTATACATGGTCGTTTTTCGTCAAAAACGCCTTACTATACATGGTCGTTTTTTCGTCAAAAATGCCTTACTATACATGGTCGTTTTTCGTCAAAAACGCCTTACTATACATGGTCGTTTTTCGTCAAAAATGCCTTACTATACATGGTCGTTTTTTCGTCAAAAATGCCTTACTATACATGGTCGTTTTTTTCGTCAAAAATGCCTTACTATACATGGTCGTTTTTTCGTCAAAAATGCCTTACTATACATGGTCGTTTTTTTCGTCCAAAAACGCCTTACTATACATGGTCGTTTTTAGTCAAAAAAGCCTTACTATACATGGTCGTTTTTTTCAAAAACGCCTTACTATACATGGTCGTTTTTTCGTCAAAATGCCTTACTATACATGGTCGTTTTTAGTCAAAAATGCCTTACTATACATGGTCGTTTTTCGTCAAAAATGCCTTACTATACATGGTCGTTTTTTTCAAAAAATGCCTTACTATACATGGTCGTTTTTTCGTCAAAAATGCCTTACTATACATGGTCGTTTTTTTTCGTCAAAAATGCCTTACTATACATGGTCGTTTTTCGTCAAAAATGCCTTACTATACATGGTCGTTTTTTTCGTCAAAAAACGCCTTACTATACATGGTCGTTTTTTTTTTCGTCAAAAATGCCTTACTATACATGGTCGTTTTTTCGTCAAAAACGCCTTACTATACATGGTCGTTTTTTCGTCAAAAATGCCTTACTATACATGGTCGTTTTTTTAGTCAAAAATGCCTTACTATACATGGTCGTTTTTTCGTCAAAAATGCCTTACTATACATGGTCGTTTTTTTTCAAAAACGCCTTACTATACATGGTCGTTTTTTCGTCAAAAATGCCTTACTATACATGGTCGTTTTTTCGTCAAAAATGCCTTACTATACATGGTCGTTTTTTTCGTCAAAAAACGCCTTACTATACATGGTCGTTTTTTCGTCAAAAATTGCCTTACTATACATGGTCGTTTTTTCGTCAAAAAACGCCTTACTATACATGGTCGTTTTTTCGTCAAAAATGCCTTACTATACATGGTCGTTTTTAGTCAAAATGCCTTACTATACATGGTCGTTTTTTCGTCAAAAACGCCTTACTATACATGGTCGTTTTTTCCGTCAAAAATGCCTTACTATACATGGTCGTTTTTTCGTCAAAAACGCCTTACTATACATGGTCGTTTTTTCGTTAAAAATGCCTTACTATACATGGTCGTTTTTTAGTCAAAAATGCCTTACTATACATGGTCGTTTTTTCGCCTTTTACATGGTCGTCAAAAATGCCTTACTATACATGGTCGTTTTTTCGTCAAAAATGCCTTACTATACATGGTCGTTTTTTTCAAAAACGCCTTACTATACATGGTCGTTTTTTCGTCAAAATGCCTTACTATACATGGTCGTTTTTCGTCAAAAATGCCTTACTATACATGGTCGTTTTTTTCAAAAATGCCTTACTATACATGGTCGTTTTTCGTCAAAAACGCCTTACTATACATGGTCGTTTTTTCAAAAATGCCTTACTATACATGGTCGTTTTTTTCGTCAAAAATGCCTTACTATACATGGTCGTTTTTCGTCAAAAATGCCTTACTATACATGGTCGTTTTTTTCGTCAAAAACGCCTTACTATACATGGTCGTTTTTTCGTCAAAAATGCCTTACTATACATGGTCGTTTTTTCGTCAAAAATGCCTTACTATACATGGTCGTTTTTTCGTCAAAAATGCCTTACTATACATGGTCGTTTTTTCGTCAAAAACGCCTTACTATACATGGTCGTTTTTCGTCAAAAATGCCTTACTATACATGGTCGTTTTTTCGTCCAAAAACGCCTTACTATACATGGTCGTTTTTTCGTCAAAAATGCCTTACTATACATGGTCGTTTTTTCGTCAAAAATGCCTTACTATACATGGTCGTTTTTTTCGTCAAAAAACGCCTTACTATACATGGTCGTTTTTTTTCAAAAAAGCCTTACTATACATGGTCGTTTTTTTTCAAAAATGCCTTACTATACATGGTCGTTTTTCGTCAAAAATGCCTTACTATACATGGTCGTTTTTCGTCAAAAATGCCTTACTATACATGGTCGTTTTTCGTCAAAAATGCCTTACTATACATGGTCGTTTTTCGTCAAAAATGCCTTACTATACATGGTCGTTTTTTCGTCAAAAACGCCTTACTATACATGGTCGTTTTTCGTCAAAAATGCCTTACTATACATGGTCGTTTTTTTCGTCAAAAATGCCTTACTATACATGGTCGTTTTTCGTCAAAAACGCCTTACTATACATGGTCGTCTTTTTTCGTCAAAAATGCCTTACTATACATGGTCGCTTTTTTTCGTCAAAAATGCCTTACTATACATGGTCGTTTTTTTCGTCCAAAAACGCCTTACTATACATGGTCGTTTTTTTTCGTCAAAAATGCCTTACTATACATGGTCGTTTTTTCGTCAAAAATGCCTTACTATACATGGTCGTTTTTTCGTCAAAATGCCTTACTATACATGGTCGTTTTTTCGTCAAAAATGCCTTACTATACATGGTCGTTTTTTCGTCAAAAATGCCTTACTATACATGGTCGTTTTTTTCGTCAAGAATGCCTTACTATACATGGTCGTTTTTTTCGGTTAAAAATGCCTTACTATACATGGTCGTTTTTTCGTCAAAAATGCCTTACTATACATGGTCGTTTTTTCGTCAAAAATGCCTTACTATACATGGTCGTTTTTTCGTCAAAAATGCCTTACTATACATGGTCGTTTTTTTCGTCAAATATGCCTTACTATACATGGTCGTTTTTTTCGTCAAAATGCCTTACTATACATGGTCGTTTTTTTCGTCAAAAATGCCTTACTATACATGGTCGTTTTTCGTCAAAAATGCCTTACTATACATGGTCGTTTTTTCGTCAAAATGCCTTACTATACATGGTCGTTTTTTCAGTCAAAAATGCCTTACTATACATGGTCGTTTTTTCGTCAAAAACGCCTTACTATACATGGTCGTTTTTTCAAAAATGCCTTACTATACATGGTCGTTTTTTCGTCAAAAATGCCTTACTATACATGGTCGTTTTTTCGTCAAAAATGCCTTACTATACATGGTCGTTTTTCGTCAAAAATGCCTTACTATACATGGTCGTTTTTTCGTCAAAAATGCCTTACTATACATGGTCGTTTTTCGTCAAAAATGCCTTACTATACATGGTCGTTTTTTAGTCAAAAATGCCTTACTATACATGGTCGTTTTTTCGTCAAAAATGCCTTACTATACATGGTCGTTTTTTTTCAAAAATGCCTTACTATACATGGTCGTTTTTTCGTCAAAAATGCCTTACTATACATGGTCGTTTTTCGTCAAAAATGCCTTACTATACATGGTCGTTTTTTCGTCAAAAATGCCTTACTATACATGGTCGTTTTTTTCGGCTAAAAACGCCTTACTATACATGGTCGTTTTTTCGTCAAAAATGCCTTACTATACATGGTCGTTTTTTCGTCAAAATGCCTTACTATACATGGTCGTTTTTTCGTCAAAAATGCCTTACTATACATGGTCGTTTTTTCGTCAAAAATGCCTTACTATACATGGTCGTTTTTCGTCAAAAATGCCTTACTATACATGGTCGTTTTTTCGTCAAAAATGCCTTACTATACATGGTCGTTTTTTCGTCAAAATGCCTTACTATACATGGTCGTTTTTTCGTCAAAAACGCCTTACTATACATGGTCGTTTTTCGTCAAAAATGCCTTACTATACATGGTCGTTTTTCGTCAAAAATGCCTTACTATACATGGTCGTTTTTTCGTCAAAAATGCCTTACTATACATGGTCGTTTTTTCGTCAAAATGCCTTACTATACATGGTCGTTTTTTCGTCAAAAATGCCTTACTATACATGGTCGTTTTTCGTCAAAAATGCCTTACTATACATGGTCGTTTTTTCGTCAAAAATGCCTTACTATACATGGTCGTTTTTTCGTCAAAAATGCCTTACTATACATGGTCGTTTTTTCGTCAAAAATGCCTTACTATACATGGTCGTTTTTTCGTCAAAAATGCCTTACTATACATGGTCGTTTTTCGTCAAAATGCCTTACTATACATGGTCGTTTTTTCGTCAAAAATGCCTTACTATACATGGTCGTTTTTTCGTCAAAAATGCCTTACTATACATGGTCGTTTTTTCGTCAAAAATGCCTTACTATACATGGTCGTTTTTTCGTCAAAAATGCCTTACTATACATGGTCGTTTTTCGTCAAAAATGCCTTACTATACATGGTCGTTTTTTCGTCAAAAATGCCTTACTATACATGGTCGTTTTTTCGTCAAAAATGCCTTACTATACATGGTCGTTTTTTCGTCAAAAATGCCTTACTATACATGGTCGTTTTTTCGTCAAAAATGCCTTACTATACATGGTCGTTTTTCGTCAAAAATGCCTTACTATACATGGTCGTTTTTCGTCAAAAATGCCTTACTATACATGGTCGTTTTTTCGTCAAAAATGCCTTACTATACATGGTCGTTTTTCGTCAAAAATGCCTTACTATACATGGTCGTTTTTTCGTCAAAATGCCTTACTATACATGGTCGTTTTTTCGTCAAAAATGCCTTACTATACATGGTCGTTTTTTCGTCAAAAATGCCTTACTATACATGGTCGTTTTTCGTCAAAAATGCCTTACTATACATGGTCGTTTTTTCAAAAATGCCTTACTATACATGGTCGTTTTTCGTCAAAAATGCCTTACTATACATGGTCGTTTTTCGTCAAAAATGCCTTACTATACATGGTCGTTTTTTCGTCAAAAATGCCTTACTATACATGGTCGTTTTTCGTCAAAAATGCCTTACTATACATGGTCGTTTTTTTTCAAAAATGCCTTACTATACATGGTCGTTTTTCGTCAAAATGCCTTACTATACATGGTCGTTTTTTCGTCAAAATGCCTTACTATACATGGTCGTTTTTTCGTCAAAATGCCTTACTATACATGGTCGTTTTTTCGTCAAAAATGCCTTACTATACATGGTCGTTTTTTCGTCAAAATGCCTTACTATACATGGTCGTTTTTCGTCAAAAATGCCTTACTATACATGGTCGTTTTTTCATCAAAATGCCTTACTATACATGGTCGTTTTTTCGTCAAAAATGCCTTACTATACATGGTCGTTTTTTCGTCAAAAATGCCTTACTATACATGGTCGTTTTTTTAAAAATGCCTTACTATACATGGTCGTTTTTCGTCAAAAATGCCTTACTATACATGGTCGTTTTTTTCAAAAATGCCTTACTATACATGGTCGTTTTTTCGTCAAAATGCCTTACTATACATGGTCATTTTTTCGTCAAAATGCCTTACTATACATGGTCGTTTTTTCGTCAAAAATGCCTTACTATACATGGTCGTTTTTTCGTCAAAAATGCCTTACTATACATGGTCGTTTTTTTCGGTTAAAAATGCCTTACTATACATGGTCGTTTTTCGTCAAAAATGCCTTACTATACATGGTCGTTTTTTCGTCAAAAATGCCTTACTATACATGGTCGTTTTTTCGTCAAAAATGCCTTACTATACATGGTCGTTTTTCGTCAAAAATGCCTTACTATACATGGTCGTTTTTCGTCAAAAACGCCTTACTATACATGGTCGTTTTTTCGTAAAAAATGCCTTACTATACATGGTCGTTTTTTTCGTCAAAAATGCCTTACTATACATGGTCGTTTTTTCGTCAAAAATGCCTTACTATACATGGTCGTTTTTTCGTCAAAAATGCCTTACTATACATGGTCGTTTTTCGTCAAAAATGCCTTACTATACATGGTCGTTTTTTCATCAAAAATGCCTTACTATACATGGTCGTTTTTTCGTCAAAAATGCCTTACTATACAAAAATGCCTTACTATACATGGTCGTTTTTCGTCAAAAATGCCTTACTATACATGGTCGTTTTTTCAGTCAAAAATGCCTTACTATACATGGTCGTTTTTCGTCAAAAATGCCTTACTATACATGGTCGTTTTTCGTCAAAAATGCCTTACTATACATGGTCGTTTTTCGTCAAAAATGCCTTACTATACATGGTCGTTTTTTCGTCAAAATGCCTTACTATACATGGTCGTTTTTTCGTCAAAAATGCCTTACTATACATGGTCGTTTTTTCGTCAAAAATGCCTTACTATACATGGTCGTTTTTTCGTCAAAAATGCCTTACTATACATGGTCGTTTTTTCGTCAAAAATGCCTTACTATACATGGTCGTTTTTCGTCAAAAATGCCTTACTATACATGGTCGTTTTTCGTCAAAAATGCCTTACTATACATGGTCGTTTTTTCGTCAAAAATGCCTTACTATACATGGTCGTTTTTTCGTCAAAAATGCCTTACTATACATGGTCGTTTTTCGTCAAAAATGCCTTACTATACATGGTCGTTTTTTCGTCAAAAATGCCTTACTATACATGGTCGTTTTTTCGTCAAAAATGCCTTACTATACATGGTCGTTTTTCGTCAAAAATGCCTTACTATACATGGTCGTTTTTTCGTCAAAAATGCCTTACTATACATGGTCGTTTTTTTCAAAAATGCCTTACTATACATGGTCGTTTTTTCGTCAAAAATGCCTTACTATACATGGTCGTTTTTTCGTCAAAAATGCCTTACTATACATGGTCGTTTTTTCGTCAAAAATGCCTTACTATACATGGTCGTTTTTCGTCAAAAATGCCTTACTATACATGGTCGTTTTTTCGTCAAAAATGCCTTACTATACATGGTCGTTTTTTCGTCAAAAATGCCTTACTATACATGGTCGTTTTTCGTCAAAAATGCCTTACTATACATGGTCGTTTTTTCGTCAAAAATGCCTTACTATACATGGTCGTTTTTCGTCAAAAATGCCTTACTATACATGGTCGTTTTTTCGTCAAAAATGCCTTACTATACATGGTCGTTTTTTCGTCAAAAATGCCTTACTATACATGGTCGTTTTTCGTCAAAAATGCCTTACTATACATGGTCGTTTTTTCGTCAAAAATGCCTTACTATACATGGTCGTTTTTCGTCAAAAATGCCTTACTATACATGGTCGTTTTTTCGTCAAAAATGCCTTACTATACATGGTCGTTTTTTCGTCAAAAATGCCTTACTATACATGGTCGTTTTTTCGTCAAAAATGCCTTACTATACATGGTCGTTTTTACATGGTCAAAAATGCCTTACTATACATGGTCGTTTTTTCGTCAAAAATGCCTTACTATACATGGTCGTTTTTCGTCAAAAATGCCTTACTATACATGGTCGTTTTTCGTCAAAAATGCCTTACTATACATGGTCGTTTTTCGTCAAAAATGCCTTACTATACATGGTCGTTTTTTCGTCAAAAATGCCTTACTATACATGGTCGTTTTTTCGTCAAAAATGCCTTACTATACATGGTCGTTTTTTCGTCAAAAATGCCTTACTATACATGGTCGTTTTTTCGTCAAAAATGCCTTACTATACATGGTCGTTTTTCGTCAAAAATGCCTTACTATACATGGTCGTTTTTCGTCAAAAATGCCTTACTATACATGGTCGTTTTTTCGTCAAAAATGCCTTACTATACATGGTCGTTTTTCGTCAAAAATGCCTTACTATACATGGTCGTTTTTCGTCAAAAATGCCTTACTATACATGGTCGTTTTTTCGTCAAAAATGCCTTACTATACATGGTCGTTTTTTCGTCAAAAATGCCTTACTATACATGGTCGTTTTTTCGTCAAAAATGCCTTACTATACATGGTCGTTTTTCGTCAAAAATGCCTTACTATACATGGTCGTTTTTTCGTCAAAAATGCCTTACTATACATGGTCGTTTTTTCGTCAAAAATGCCTTACTATACATGGTCGTTTTTTCGTCAAAAATGCCTTACTATACATGGTCGTTTTTCGTCAAAAATGCCTTACTATACATGGTCGTTTTTCGTCAAAAATGCCTTACTATACATGGTCGTTTTTTCGTCAAAAATGCCTTACTATACATGGTCGTTTTTCGTCAAAAATGCCTTACTATACATGGTCGTTTTTCGTCAAAAATGCCTTACTATACATGGTCGTTTTTTCGTCAAAAATGCCTTACTATACATGGTCGTTTTTCGTCAAAAATGCCTTACTATACATGGTCGTTTTTTCGTCAAAAATGCCTTACTATACATGGTCGTTTTTCGTCAAAAATGCCTTACTATACATGGTCGTTTTTCGTCAAAAATGCCTTACTATACATGGTCGTTTTTTCGTCAAAAATGCCTTACTATACATGGTCGTTTTTCGTCAAAAATGCCTTACTATACATGGTCGTTTTTTCGTCAAAAATGCCTTACTATACATGGTCGTTTTTTCGTCAAAAATGCCTTACTATACATGGTCGTTTTTCGTCAAAAATGCCTTACTATACATGGTCGTTTTTCGTCAAAAATGCCTTACTATACATGGTCGTTTTTCGTCAAAAATGCCTTACTATACATGGTCGTTTTTCGTCAAAAATGCCTTACTATACATGGTCGTTTTTTCGTCAAAAATGCCTTACTATACATGGTCGTTTTTTCGTCAAAAATGCCTTACTATACATGGTCGTTTTTCGTCAAAAATGCCTTACTATACATGGTCGTTTTTTCGTCAAAAATGCCTTACTATACATGGTCGTTTTTCGTCAAAAATGCCTTACTATACATGGTCGTTTTTCGTCAAAAATGCCTTACTATACATGGTCGTTTTTTCGTCAAAAATGCCTTACTATACATGGTCGTTTTTCGTCAAAAATGCCTTACTATACATGGTCGTTTTTCGTCAAAAATGCCTTACTATACATGGTCGTTTTTCGTCAAAAATGCCTTACTATACATGGTCGTTTTTCGTCAAAAATGCCTTACTATACATGGTCGTTTTTTCGTCAAAAATGCCTTACTATACATGGTCGTTTTTCGTGCAAAAATGCCTTACTATACATGGTCGTTTTTTCGTCAAAAATGCCTTACTATACATGGTCGTTTTTCGTCAAAAATGCCTTACTATACATGGTCGTTTTTCGTCAAAAACGCCTTACTATACATGGTCGTTTTTTCGTCAAAAATGCCTTACTATACATGGTCGTTTTTTTCGTCAAAAATGCCTTACTATACATGGTCGTTTTTTTCGTCAAAAATGCCTTACTATACATGGTCGTTTTTTCGTCAAAAATGCCTTACTATACATGGTCGTTTTTCGTCAAAAATGCCTTACTATACATGGTCGTTTTTTCGTCAAAAATGCCTTACTATACATGGTCGTTTTTTCAAAAATGCCTTACTATACATGGTCGTTTTTCGTCAAAAATGCCTTACTATACATGGTCGTTTTTCGTCAAAAATGCCTTACTATACATGGTCGTTTTTCGTCAAAAATGCCTTACTATACATGGTCGTTTTTCGTCAAAAATGCCTTACTATACATGGTCGTTTTTCGTCAAAAATGCCTTACTATACATGGTCGTTTTTTCGTCAAAAATGCCTTACTATACATGGTCGTTTTTCGTCAAAAATGCCTTACTATACATGGTCGTTTTTCGTCAAAAATGCCTTACTATACATGGTCGTTTTTCGTCAAAAATGCCTTACTATACATGGTCGTTTTTCGTCAAAAATGCCTTACTATACATGGTCGTTTTTCGTCAAAAATGCCTTACTATACATGGTCGTTTTTCGTCAAAAATGCCTTACTATACATGGTCGTTTTTCGTCAAAAATGCCTTACTATACATGGTCGTTTTTTCGTCAAAAATGCCTTACTATACATGGTCGTTTTTCGTCAAAAATGCCTTACTATACATGGTCGTTTTTTCGTCAAAAATGCCTTACTATACATGGTCGTTTTTTCGTCAAAAATGCCTTACTATACATGGTCGTTTTTTCGTCAAAAATGCCTTACTATACATGGTCGTTTTTCGTCAAAAATGCCTTACTATACATGGTCGTTTTTCGTCAAAAATGCCTTACTATACATGGTCGTTTTTCGTCAAAAATGCCTTACTATACATGGTCGTTTTTCGTCAAAAATGCCTTACTATACATGGTCGTTTTTCGTCAAAAATGCCTTACTATACATGGTCGTTTTTTCGTCAAAATGCCTTACTATACATGGTCGTTTTTTCGTCAAAAATGCCTTACTATACATGGTCGTTTTTCGTCAAAAATGCCTTACTATACATGGTCGTTTTTCGTCAAAAATGCCTTACTATACATGGTCGTTTTTTCGTCAAAAATGCCTTACTATACATGGTCGTTTTTCGTCAAAAATGCCTTACTATACATGGTCGTTTTTCGTCAAAAATGCCTTACTATACATGGTCGTTTTTCGTCAAAAATGCCTTACTATACATGGTCGTTTTTCGTCAAAAATGCCTTACTATACATGGTCGTTTTTTCGTCAAAAATGCCTTACTATACATGGTCGTTTTTCGTCAAAAATGCCTTACTATACATGGTCGTTTTTTCGTCAAAAATGCCTTACTATACATGGTCGTTTTTCGTCAAAAATGCCTTACTATACATGGTCGTTTTTCGTCAAAAATGCCTTACTATACATGGTCGTTTTTCGTCAAAAATGCCTTACTATACATGGTCGTTTTTTCGTCAAAAATGCCTTACTATACATGGTCGTTTTTCGTCAAAATGCCTTACTATACATGGTCGTTTTTCGTCAAAAATGCCTTACTATACATGGTCGTTTTTCGTCAAAAATGCCTTACTATACATGGTCGTTTTTTCGTCAAAAATGCCTTACTATACATGGTCGTTTTTTCGTCAAAAATGCCTTACTATACATGGTCGTTTTTCGTCAAAAATGCCTTACTATACATGGTCGTTTTTCGTCAAAAATGCCTTACTATACATGGTCGTTTTTCGTCAAAAATGCCTTACTATACATGGTCGTTTTTTCGTCAAAAATGCCTTACTATACATGGTCGTTTTTCGTCAAAAATGCCTTACTATACATGGTCGTTTTTCGTCAAAAATGCCTTACTATACATGGTCGTTTTTTCGTCAAAAATGCCTTACTATACATGGTCGTTTTTCGTCAAAAATGCCTTACTATACATGGTCGTTTTTCGTCAAAAATGCCTTACTATACATGGTCGTTTTTCGTCAAAAATGCCTTACTATACATGGTCGTTTTTCGTCAAAAATGCCTTACTATACATGGTCGTTTTTTCGTCAAAAATGCCTTACTATACATGGTCGTTTTTCGTCAAAAATGCCTTACTATACATGGTCGTTTTTTCGTCAAAAATGCCTTACTATACATGGTCGTTTTTTCGTCAAAAATGCCTTACTATACATGGTCGTTTTTCGTCAAAAATGCCTTACTATACATGGTCGTTTTTTCGTCAAAAATGCCTTACTATACATGGTCGTTTTTCGTCAAAAATGCCTTACTATACATGGTCGTTTTTCGTCAAAAATGCCTTACTATACATGGTCGTTTTTCGTCAAAAATGCCTTACTATACATGGTCGTTTTTCGTCAAAAATGCCTTACTATACATGGTCGTTTTTCGTCAAAAATGCCTTACTATACATGGTCGTTTTTCGTCAAAAATGCCTTACTATACATGGTCGTTTTTCGTCAAAAATGCCTTACTATACATGGTCGTTTTTCGTCAAAAATGCCTTACTATACATGGTCGTTTTTCGTCAAAAATGCCTTACTATACATGGTCGTTTTTTCGTCAAAATGCCTTACTATACATGGTCGTTTTTTCGTCAAAAATGCCTTACTATACATGGTCGTTTTTCGTCAAAAATGCCTTACTATACATGGTCGTTTTTCGTCAAAAATGCCTTACTATACATGGTCGTTTTTCGTCAAAAATGCCTTACTATACATGGTCGTTTTTCGTCAAAAATGCCTTACTATACATGGTCGTTTTTCGTCAAAAATGCCTTACTATACATGGTCGTTTTTCGTCAAAAATGCCTTACTATACATGGTCGTTTTTCGTCAAAAATGCCTTACTATACATGGTCGTTTTTCGTCAAAAATGCCTTACTATACATGGTCGTTTTTCGTCAAAAATGCCTTACTATACATGGTCGTTTTTCGTCAAAAATGCCTTACTATACATGGTCGTTTTTCGTCAAAAATGCCTTACTATACATGGTCGTTTTTCGTCAAAAATGCCTTACTATACATGGTCGTTTTTCGTCAAAAATGCCTTACTATACATGGTCGTTTTTCGTCAAAAATGCCTTACTATACATGGTCGTTTTTCGTCAAAAATGCCTTACTATACATGGTCGTTTTTCGTCAAAAATGCCTTACTATACATGGTCGTTTTTCGTCAAAAATGCCTTACTATACATGGTCGTTTTTCGTCAAAAATGCCTTACTATACATGGTCGTTTTTTCGTCAAAAATGCCTTACTATACATGGTCGTTTTTTCGTCAAAATGCCTTACTATACATGGTCGTTTTTCGTCAAAAATGCCTTACTATACATGGTCGTTTTTCGTCAAAAATGCCTTACTATACATGGTCGTTTTTCGTCAAAAATGCCTTACTATACATGGTCGTTTTTCGTCAAAAATGCCTTACTATACATGGTCGTTTTTCGTCAAAAATGCCTTACTATACATGGTCGTTTTTTCGTCAAAAATGCCTTACTATACATGGTCGTTTTTCGTCAAAAATGCCTTACTATACATGGTCGTTTTTCGTCAAAAATGCCTTACTATACATGGTCGTTTTTTTCGTCAAAAATGCCTTACTATACATGGTCGTTTTTCGTCAAAAATGCCTTACTATACATGGTCGTTTTTCGTCAAAAATGCCTTACTATACATGGTCGTTTTTCGTCAAAAATGCCTTACTATACATGGTCGTTTTTCGTCAAAAATGCCTTACTATACATGGTCGTTTTTCGTCAAAAATGCCTTACTATACATGGTCGTTTTTTCAAAAATGCCTTACTATACATGGTCGTTTTTCGTCAAAAATGCCTTACTATACATGGTCGTTTTTCGTCAAAAATGCCTTACTATACATGGTCGTTTTTCGTCAAAAATGCCTTACTATACATGGTCGTTTTTCGTCAAAAATGCCTTACTATACATGGTCGTTTTTCGTCAAAAATGCCTTACTATACATGGTCGTTTTTCGTCAAAAATGCCTTACTATACATGGTCGTTTTTCGTCAAAAATGCCTTACTATACATGGTCGTTTTTCGTCAAAAATGCCTTACTATACATGGTCGTTTTTTCGTCAAAAATGCCTTACTATACATGGTCGTTTTTCGTCAAAAATGCCTTACTATACATGGTCGTTTTTCGTCAAAAATGCCTTACTATACATGGTCGTTTTTCGTCAAAAATGCCTTACTATACATGGTCGTTTTTCGTCAAAAATGCCTTACTATACATGGTCGTTTTTCGTCAAAAATGCCTTACTATACATGGTCGTTTTTTCGTCAAAAATGCCTTACTATACATGGTCGTTTTTTCGTCAAAAATGCCTTACTATACATGGTCGTTTTTCGTCAAAAATGCCTTACTATACATGGTCGTTTTTTCGTCAAAAATGCCTTACTATACATGGTCGTTTTTCGTCAAAAATGCCTTACTATACATGGTCGTTTTTCGTCAAAAATGCCTTACTATACATGGTCGTTTTTCGTCAAAAATGCCTTACTATACATGGTCGTTTTTCGTCAAAAATGCCTTACTATACATGGTCGTTTTTCGTCAAAAATGCCTTACTATACATGGTCGTTTTTCGTCAAAAATGCCTTACTATACATGGTCGTTTTTCGTCAAAAATGCCTTACTATACATGGTCGTTTTTTCGTCAAAAATGCCTTACTATACATGGTCGTTTTTCGTCAAAAATGCCTTACTATACATGGTCGTTTTTCGTCAAAAATGCCTTACTATACATGGTCGTTTTTCGTCAAAAATGCCTTACTATACATGGTCGTTTTTCGTCAAAAATGCCTTACTATACATGGTCGTTTTTCGTCAAAAATGCCTTACTATACATGGTCGTTTTTCGTCAAAAATGCCTTACTATACATGGTCGTTTTTCGTCAAAAATGCCTTACTATACATGGTCGTTTTTCGTCAAAAATGCCTTACTATACATGGTCGTTTTTCGTCAAAAATGCCTTACTATACATGGTCGTTTTTAGTCAAAAATGCCTTACTATACATGGTCGTTTTTTCGTCAAAAATGCCTTACTATACATGGTCGTTTTTCGTCAAAAATGCCTTACTATACATGGTCGTTTTTCGTCAAAAATGCCTTACTATACATGGTCGTTTTTCGTCAAAAATGCCTTACTATACATGGTCGTTTTTCGTCAAAAATGCCTTACTATACATGGTCGTTTTTTCGTCAAAAATGCCTTACTATACATGGTCGTTTTTTCGTCAAAAATGCCTTACTATACATGGTCGTTTTTTCGTCAAAAATGCCTTACTATACATGGTCGTTTTTTCGTCAAAATGCCTTACTATACATGGTCGTTTTTCGTCAAAAATGCCTTACTATACATGGTCGTTTTTTCGTCAAAAATGCCTTACTATACATGGTCGTTTTTCGTCAAAAATGCCTTACTATACATGGTCGTTTTTTCGTCAAAAATGCCTTACTATACATGGTCGTTTTTTCAGTCAAAAATGCCTTACTATACATGGTCGTTTTTCGTCAAAAATGCCTTACTATACATGGTCGTTTTTCGTCAAAAATGCCTTACTATACATGGTCGTTTTTCGTCAAAAATGCCTTACTATACATGGTCGTTTTTCGTCAAAAATGCCTTACTATACATGGTCGTTTTTCGTCAAAAATGCCTTACTATACATGGTCGTTTTTCGTCAAAAATGCCTTACTATACATGGTCGTTTTTCGTCAAAAATGCCTTACTATACATGGTCGTTTTTCGTCAAAAATGCCTTACTATACATGGTCGTTTTTCGTCAAAAATGCCTTACTATACATGGTCGTTTTTCGTCAAAAATGCCTTACTATACATGGTCGTTTTTCGTCAAAAATGCCTTACTATACATGGTCGTTTTTCGTCAAAAATGCCTTACTATACATGGTCGTTTTTCGTCAAAAATGCCTTACTATACATGGTCGTTTTTCGTCAAAAATGCCTTACTATACATGGTCGTTTTTCGTCAAAAATGCCTTACTATACATGGTCGTTTTTCGTCAAAAATGCCTTACTATACATGGTCGTTTTTCGTCAAAAATGCCTTACTATACATGGTCGTTTTTCGTCAAAAATGCCTTACTATACATGGTCGTTTTTTCGTCAAAAATGCCTTACTATACATGGTCGTTTTTTCGTCAAAAATGCCTTACTATACATGGTCGTTTTTCGTCAAAAATGCCTTACTATACATGGTCGTTTTTCGTCAAAAATGCCTTACTATACATGGTCGTTTTTCGTCAAAAATGCCTTACTATACATGGTCGTTTTTCGTCAAAAATGCCTTACTATACATGGTCGTTTTTCGTCAAAAATGCCTTACTATACATGGTCGTTTTTCGTCAAAAATGCCTTACTATACATGGTCGTTTTTCGTCAAAAATGCCTTACTATACATGGTCGTTTTTCGTCAAAAATGCCTTACTATACATGGTCGTTTTTCGTCAAAATGCCTTACTATACATGGTCGTTTTTCGTCAAAAATGCCTTACTATACATGGTCGTTTTTCGTCAAAAATGCCTTACTATACATGGTCGTTTTTTCGTCAAAATGCCTTACTATACATGGTCGTTTTTCGTCAAAAATGCCTTACTATACATGGTCGTTTTTTCGTCAAAATGCCTTACTATACATGGTCGTTTTTTCGTCAAAATGCCTTACTATACATGGTCGTTTTTCGTCAAAAATGCCTTACTATACATGGTCGTTTTTTCGTCAAAAATGCCTTACTATACATGGTCGTTTTTTCGTCAAAAATGCCTTACTATACATGGTCGTTTTTCGTCAAAAATGCCTTACTATACATGGTCGTTTTTTCGTCAAAATGCCTTACTATACATGGTCGTTTTTCGTCAAAAATGCCTTACTATACATGGTCGTTTTTTCGTCAAAAATGCCTTACTATACATGGTCGTTTTTTCGTCAAAATGCCTTACTATACATGGTCGTTTTTCGTCAAAAATGCCTTACTATACATGGTCGTTTTTCGTCAAAAATGCCTTACTATACATGGTCGTTTTTCGTCAAAAATGCCTTACTATACATGGTCGTTTTTCGTCAAAAATGCCTTACTATACATGGTCGTTTTTCGTCAAAAATGCCTTACTATACATGGTCGTTTTTCGTCAAAAATGCCTTACTATACATGGTCGTTTTTCGTCAAAAATGCCTTACTATACATGGTCGTTTTTCGTCAAAAATGCCTTACTATACATGGTCGTTTTTCGTCAAAAATGCCTTACTATACATGGTCGTTTTTCGTCAAAAATGCCTTACTATACATGGTCGTTTTTCGTCAAAAATGCCTTACTATACATGGTCGTTTTTCGTCAAAAATGCCTTACTATACATGGTCGTTTTTCGTCAAAAATGCCTTACTATACATGGTCGTTTTTCGTCAAAAATGCCTTACTATACATGGTCGTTTTTCGTCAAAAATGCCTTACTATACATGGTCGTTTTTTCGTCAAAATGCCTTACTATACATGGTCGTTTTTCGTCAAAAATGCCTTACTATACATGGTCGTTTTTCGTCAAAAATGCCTTACTATACATGGTCGTTTTTTCGTCAAAAATGCCTTACTATACATGGTCGTTTTTCGTCAAAAATGCCTTACTATACATGGTCGTTTTTCGTCAAAAATGCCTTACTATACATGGTCGTTTTTCGTCAAAAATGCCTTACTATACATGGTCGTTTTTCGTCAAAAATGCCTTACTATACATGGTCGTTTTTCGTCAAAAATGCCTTACTATACATGGTCGTTTTTCGTCAAAAATGCCTTACTATACATGGTCGTTTTTCGTCAAAAATGCCTTACTATACATGGTCGTTTTTCGTCAAAAATGCCTTACTATACATGGTCGTTTTTCGTCAAAAATGCCTTACTATACATGGTCGTTTTTCGTCAAAAATGCCTTACTATACATGGTCGTTTTTCGTCAAAAATGCCTTACTATACATGGTCGTTTTTCGTCAAAAATGCCTTACTATACATGGTCGTTTTTCGTCAAAAATGCCTTACTATACATGGTCGTTTTTCGTCAAAAATGCCTTACTATACATGGTCGTTTTTCGTCAAAAATGCCTTACTATACATGGTCGTTTTTCGTCAAAAATGCCTTACTATACATGGTCGTTTTTCGTCAAAAATGCCTTACTATACATGGTCGTTTTTCGTCAAAAATGCCTTACTATACATGGTCGTTTTTCGTCAAAAATGCCTTACTATACATGGTCGTTTTTCGTCAAAAATGCCTTACTATACATGGTCGTTTTTTCGTCAAAAACGCCTTACTATACATGGTCGTTTTTCGTCAAAATGCCTTACTATACATGGTCGTTTTTCGTCAAAAATGCCTTACTATACATGGTCGTTTTTTCGTCAAAATGCCTTACTATACATGGTCGTTTTTTCGTCAAAAATGCCTTACTATACATGGTCGTTTTTCGTCAAAAATGCCTTACTATACATGGTCGTTTTTCGTCAAAAATGCCTTACTATACATGGTCGTTTTTCGTCAAAAATGCCTTACTATACATGGTCGTTTTTCGTCAAAAATGCCTTACTATACATGGTCGTTTTTTCGTCAAAAATGCCTTACTATACATGGTCGTTTTTCGTCAAAAATGCCTTACTATACATGGTCGTTTTTCGTCAAAAATGCCTTACTATACATGGTCGTTTTTTCGTCAAAAATGCCTTACTATACATGGTCGTTTTTGTCAAAATGCCTTACTATACATGGTCGTTTTTCGCAAAAATGCCTTACTATACATGGTCGTTTTTCGTCAAAAATGCCTTACTATACATGGTCGTTTTTTTCGTCAAAAACGCCTTACTATACATGGTCGTTTTTTCGTCAAAAATGCCTTACTATACATGGTCGTTTTTTCGTCAAAAAACGCCTTACTATACATGGTCGTTTTTTCGTCAAAAATGCCTTACTATACATGGTCGTTTTTTCGTCAAAAATGCCTTACTATACATGGTCGTTTTTCGTCAAAAATGCCTTACTATACATGGTCGTTTTTTTCGTCCAAAAATGCCTTACTATACATGGTCGTTTTTTTTCAAAAATGCCTTACTATACATGGTCGTTTTTTCGTCAAAAATGCCTTACTATACATGGTCGTTTTTTCGTCAAAAATGCCTTACTATACATGGTCGTTTTTGTCAAAAATGCCTTACTATACATGGTCGTTTTTTCAAAAATGCCTTACTATACATGGTCGTTTTTCGTCAAAAATGCCTTACTATACATGGTCGTTTTTTCGTCAAAAATGCCTTACTATACATGGTCGCTTTTTCGTCAAAAATGCCTTACTATACATGGTCGTTTTTCGTCAAAAATGCCTTACTATACATGGTCGTTTTTTGTCAAAAACGCCTTACTATACATGGTCGTTTTTCGTCAAAAACGCCTTACTATACATGGTCGTTTTTTCAAAAATGCCTTACTATACATGGTCGTTTTTTCGTCAAAAATGCCTTACTATACATGGTCGTTTTTTCGTCAAAAACGCCTTACTATACATGGTCGTTTTTCGTCAAAAATGCCTTACTATACATGGTCGTTTTTCGTCAAAAATGCCTTACTATACATGGTCGTTTTTCGTCAAAAATGCCTTACTATACATGGTCGTTTTTAGTCAAAAATGCCTTACTATACATGGTCGTTTTTTCGTCAAAAATGCCTTACTATACATGGTCGTTTTTCGTCAAAAATGCCTTACTATACATGGTCGTTTTTTCGTCAAAAATGCCTTACTATACATGGTCGTTTTTTTCAAAAATGCCTTACTATACATGGTCGTTTTTCGTCAAAAACGCCTTACTATACATGGTCGTTTTTTCGTCAAAAATGCCTTACTATACATGGTCGTTTTTTAGTCAAAAATGCCTTACTATACATGGTCGTTTTTCGTCAAAAATGCCTTACTATACATGGTCGTTTTTAGTCAAAAACGCCTTACTATACATGGTCGTTTTTCGTCAAAAATGCCTTACTATACATGGTCGTTTTTCGTCAAAATGCCTTACTATACATGGTCGTTTTTCGTCAAAAATGCCTTACTATACATGGTCGTTTTTCGTCAAAAATGCCTTACTATACATGGTCGTTTTTTCGTCAAAAACGCCTTACTATACATGGTCGTTTTTTCGTCAAAAATGCCTTACTATACATGGTCGTTTTTTTCGTCAAAAAACGCCTTACTATACATGGTCGTTTTTAGTCAAAAATGCCTTACTATACATGGTCGTTTTTTCGTCAAAAATGCCTTACTATACATGGTCGTTTTTCGTCAAAAACGCCTTACTATACATGGTCGTTTTTCGTCAAAAATGCCTTACTATACATGGTCGTTTTTAGTCAAAAATGCCTTACTATACATGGTCGTTTTTAGTCAAAAATGCCTTACTATACATGGTCGTTTTTCGTCAAAAATGCCTTACTATACATGGTCGTTTTTAGTCAAAAATGCCTTACTATACATGGTCGTTTTTAGTCAAAAATGCCTTACTATACATGGTCGTTTTTCGTCAAAAATGCCTTACTATACATGGTCGTTTTTCGTCAAAAATGCCTTACTATACATGGTCGTTTTTCGTCAAAAATGCCTTACTATACATGGTCGTTTTTTCGTCAAAAATGCCTTACTATACATGGTCGTTTTTCGTCAAAAATGCCTTACTATACATGGTCGTTTTTCGTCAAAAATGCCTTACTATACATGGTCGTTTTTCGTCAAAAATGCCTTACTATACATGGTCGTTTTTTCGTCAAAAATGCCTTACTATACATGGTCGTTTTTCGTCAAAAATGCCTTACTATACATGGTCGTTTTTTCGCTAAAAACGCCTTACTATACATGGTGGTTTTTCGTCAAAAATGCCTTACTATACATGGTCGTTTTTCGTCAAAAACGCCTTACTATACATGGTCGTTTTTAGTCAAAAATGCCTTACTATACATGGTCGTTTTTAGTCAAAAACGCCTTACTATACATGGTCGTTTTTAGTCAAAAACGCCTTACTATACATGGTCGTTTTTCGTCAAAAATGCCTTACTATACATGGTCGTTTTTTTATAAAAATGCCTTACTATACATGGTCGTTTTTCGCTAAAACGCCTTACTATACATGGTCGTTTTTTTCAAAAACGCCTTACTATACATGGTCGTTTTTTTTCGTCGTGTTTTTCGCTCAAAAATTCCTTACTATACATGGTCGATTTTTTTCAAAAATGCCTTACTATACATGGTCGTTTTTTCAGCTAAAAACGCCTTACTATACATGGTCGTTTTTTCGTCAAAAATGCCTTACTATACATGGTCGTTTTTTTCGTCAAAAAACGCCTTACTATACATGGTGGGTTTTTCAGCTAAAAACACCTTACTATACATGGCTGTTTTTTCATCAAAAATGCCTTACTATACATGGTCGTTTTTTTTCCGGTAAAAAATGCCTTACTATACATGGTGGGTTTTTTCAGCTAAAACACCTTACTATACATGGCTGTTTTTTCGTCAAAAATGCCTTACTATACATGGTGTTTTTTTTTAGCTCAAAACGCCTTACTATACATGGTCGTTTTTTCGGCTAAAAACGCCTTACTATATACATGGTCGTTTTTTTCGGCTAAAAACGCCTTACTATATACATGGTCGTTTTTTTTTTCGGGTTAAAACACTTTACTATACATGGTCGTTTTTTACTAAAAACGCCTTATATATGTATATATATATATATATATACTATGTCGTTTTTTTCGTTTTTTTTCGGCTAAAAACGCCTTACTATACTATGTCGTTTTTTTCGTCGTGTTTTTCGGCTAAAAACGCTTTACTGTAGTATGTCGATTTTTTCGGCTAAAAACGCCTGACTATACATGGTCGTTTTTTTCAGCTAAAAACGCCTTACTATACATGGTCGTTTTTTCGGCTAAAAACGCCTTACTATATACATGGTCGTTTTTTCGGTAAAAATGCCTTACTATACATGGTGGGTTTTTTCAGCTAAAAACACCTTACTATACATGGCTGTTTTTTCGTCAAAAATGCCTTACTATACATGGTGTTTTTTTTTAGCTAAAAACGCCTTACTATACATGGTCGTTTTTTTGGCTAAAAACGCCTTACTATACTATGTCGTTTTTTTCGGCTAAAAACGCCTTACTATATACATGGTCGGTTTTTTTTTCGGGTTAAAACGCCTTACTATACATGGTCGGTTTTTTCGACTAAAAACGCCTTACTATACTGTCATTTTTTTCGGCTAAAAACGCCTTACTATATATATACTATGTCGTTTTTTTCGTCGTTTTTTTGGCGAAAAACGCCTTACTATATGTCGTTTTTTTTCCGGCTAAAAACGCCTTACTATACATGGTCGTCTTTTTTGGCTGTAAAAAACGCCTTACTATACATGGATGTTTTTTTCGTCAAAAACGCCTGACTATACATGGTCGTTTTTTTTGGCTAAAAACGCCTTACAATACATGGTCGTTTTTTTCGGGTTAAAACGCCTTACTATACATGGTCGTTTTTTCGGCTAAAAACGCCTTACTATACATGGTCATCTTTTTTGGGGCTAAAAACGCCTTACTATACCTCAGAGCTGTTAAATGAGCAAGAGAAATGAGCAAGAGAAAATCTAAAGAAAGTTAAGGGGCACCTCCCCCCAGTATAAGGCGCTGTTGTTTGACACATTGGAGAAGAATCATTTGTCATCGTGTGAAATAAAGTGAAATTGATCAAAAAGCAAAAGCGACCGGCTATCGGTGAGTACTCAAACAGTGACTACTCGTATTGGTATCTGTCTGAAAGTTCGCATTCCGACTCAGGATTTTGGTTTCAACTTTCAAGCCAGGGTTGCGTTTTTGTCCAGGCACAGTTCCATGCAGGATTGCCTCATCAAGTGACTGCGATCGCATCACCTTCTCACCATCTGCTGTTAAAGGAGAGAAAATTACAAAAAAAAAAAAAAGAAAACGAGGACTAAAAATAAAAAGAGCCGCAAATGGAGACAAGAAGGGACGCAGTGTAAAGGGCAAAACATTCGTCACCTTCTGCTCGAGGAAAGAACAATGCCATTAATCTCCTGACATTTTAATATTGTATTAACCTTTCTGCTGCCATTCGTCCAGCTCATTAATTTGTGTGTGTGGTAAAATAATAATCAATACAGAGGAGTAGCGGCCAATCGGACCAGCTTCCTTTATCTGCTCCAAACAGTGAAAGGATGAAGCCTTCTTTTAAGGTCGGTGACAAGCTTGTGATGGTGACACAAGCGGCAGGGGAAAAAACCTTGAACCTGCTTTGCCAACTGACCAAGTGTCCGTCCGTAAGACCCTTGATGACGTCCTCCGCCTCTTGGGGCGGCACCAGCATGAGGTTCGAGTTGGAATCAGCTGTGCATCAATTGGAACGATTCCCTGTCTCGATGGAGCTTTCCATCCATCTGGATAATTACGACGTGGCTGCAACCAAACGGCGTCTTGAGAGGGGGGAGGAAATGACATCTTTGGTGCGCTCATTTTTCACCGGCAACAATGAATGCATCTTGCCAGTCAGAGTGTGTCCGCGGCAAAAAACCCCACTGTGCTGCCTTTCTCCGTTTTGTTTTTGGGTTGTTGCAGTGTCCCGCAAAAACATGACATATTTTGGAGGTCAGACATGTATGTAAGCATTTATTTGGGGGGGGGGGGGGGCTGACATGTCCTTTACTGCGGATTACTGAGGAATGGAACCATGAACATTTTTTTTTGTTTTGGGAAAGATCGGAAATCAACTGCCCCAAAGTGCAAAAATAGCAACGACGTTGCTCCATCTCCTTGTGTTAATTTGCTGCTTCAGTGACACACATCATTGAAGGGGGGTTTTGAGCTCAATGTAACCCCCCGCCCCCTCCTTCCTTCCTTCTTGTACAAGTAGTGCGCCCACGCGCTGTTCAAATTATGAAGCATAATAGCGACAGTCATGCATTTCTAAAGGCTTTGCTTCCCACCTGACATGAATGCCGCCTTCCTGTTTATGTGTGTGTGTGTGTGTGTAGGGGGGGGGGTCCTCCCCCCTTTCCATATCTTATCTTTTTCAGAAATAATATTTTATTTGAGATTGAGGCGGGTACAAGGGAAAAAGCAAAAGAACATGGAACATGTCTTCATTGTTATCTCACGGGGGGGGGCGCACAACTTCCGTTGTGGGGGCCAGGAGGTCATGCAAGGGGATCCCGACTTGACTCGCAAAGTCAATGAACCAAAAATTTCACCCGACCACTTTTTTTAATCATTTTTCTTTTTTTTCTTTTTTAATTAAGAAAAAGGCAGTACACACAGAGAGAGGTTACAAAGGACCGACGATTTTGAAAGAAAAATCATTTGGGCTCCTCCTGCGCACCGGAGCTCTTTCACACGGAACGCCTCGCGCATTTGACTTTACGAATACAAACAGAAATGAAAAACACTCGTCGTACACCACAAATCGTTATGCATATTCCACGAGACTTTTTATCTTTTTTCCCCCAAATAAATACAAAAGCAGGTTGTGGTGTCAACGTAAAAGAAGGGGCAACATGATTGTTGAACATTAGAAATTGCAATTTGGTCTTTTTTTTTTGGTCGGAATGTGGGGGAACGCATTATGGATAGAATGTATATGTATACAGATATAAATATACACGTATATACATCAACACCAGCAGAATGTAAAAGAACCTGAGATACTCTCATGCACCTCATTTCCAGAAAACACTGGCCTCTCTGTGCCCATTGAAATGAATGACGTGACGTCACGACAACCTCGCAACCCTTTAACAGCATGAAAAAAAAAAAAACACAAAAAAATTATCGAAGCACAAAAAAATGAAAATGTTGAGCAGCAGAGATTTGGTCGAAGGCAAAGAAACAAGCACAACATCATCTGATGCTGTGTGTGTGTGTGTGTGCGTGTCTGCAGAATTGGAAGCTTCTTAAAGGAAGACTGCACAGCCATAAAAAGTGACAAGTTTAGCCTCGCAATAGTTTGCCTCATATTATGACTTTATTGGACGAAAATTGCAACTTGATTCCCATTGGGTATTTTTAAGCTTTTGTCAAAGTATTACAGACTTTTCTTGTAAAATTCAGCTGAGGAAAATGTAAAAAACAATTTCAGGGGGCAGAGGCGTAAAATTGCAACTCTGAACGTTTTTTTAATAAAAGTACTTTTTTTGTCATATGAGATTTTATTCACACTGAACAATAAAAAGTCCAAGAAAAAAAAACATTTAGCATAAATTAGTCATTTTACAAGAATTAGGTAAAATGAATAAAAGTGCAATATTACAACGAATATCGAAGTCTTAATAATTCTAGGAGAAATTGGTGATGTTTACTTTGAATATTAATCAATGAAAAATTACAACTACAAACATTTCCGTGAATTAGACTTTTTATTTTGAATGATTCCAATTTGACAAATGACTTTTGTTGTGATAAAAGACAAAAAAAAAAATCAGAACATGAATCTTTCAAGAAAGATAAAAACTGGTAAAGCAGCACAATTTAGTAGTCGGTAAACAGCTGCGCGCGTGTGTGAGAGAGAAACGTGTCATTTCCCAAGAAACCTTGTCACAACTGCAGACGGGCGGCTCTCGGATGAGGGCGACTGAACATCAGTTGAGGAGCAAAGCGGTCAAGTGCTCCCGAAAAATAAGCCAAAATATTCATTCAAAAGATCAAATCGACATGTAAACAATTGGACGCTCCATATTTGCGCAAGTGCCGAAACATCACCTCAGTGTGGTCAAATCGTTCAAACTGCGTTTAAAAAAAAAAAAAAAAAAAAGACCCCCAAATGAATAATTGGTTGCGTTAAAGTGACAGTTTCCTCTTCGAGCTTCCTGGCTGCCTCGCCAATTTTTTTTTTTTTTTAAAACAAGACATCTCTCTGTACATTTTGCACGATATAATTCTCTTCGTCTTCTCTTTACAGTACAGAATCTCCTCTTCACATCATCTTCTTCATGTCAGCAGGAGCTATGGTCTTTTTTTTGTGCTTATCACCAAAAGTTGCAGTGCAAAAAAAAACAAAACAATAATTAACTATAATAATAATATTACAATAATTAACGGCAACTATCAACAGATTGAAAAAAAAAAGACAATTTTATGGCACGGCAGCCACGCCATTCACATATAGTACAATAATAAAACGAAAATAATAATAGAAAAAATAATAAATTGTTGGAGGCTTGCATAGCAATAGCAAGTTGAAAGAAGATATTTACAAGGAAAGTTGAGGTTAGAAAAGGGCACTCACCAGAAATTGTGTGCTTTGTTGGACACACACAAAAAAAATCAAAAAACAAAAAATGCACAGTCCATAATTTTCCTTAAAGACCAAAACCATAGTGAGATGTACAATATGTCTGTGTCTATACATCATACGTGGAACATGTACACTTCCGACAGCCCGCCGCTCCTGCTAACAGGATGTCTGTCCGCAATGACATAGTCGTCGTTGCCCCTGACAAGCGGGGTGGGGGGACTCAAACATTACTTTTTTTTTTTTGAAGATCTCATCCAGGTGAAACACTCTGTGAGGGGGAGGGGGAAAAAAAACCAATAGTCAAAAGTATATGGGCTGCCTAATTCACAACAATCACCCAGAAATAGCTTGAAAATTCCACATTATTAAAGAAAAAAAAATAGAAAAAAAGACGACGTTAAAGCAGTCTCAAATTGTGCATATTAAAGTATAAAGACGACCGTAAATCCCCCAAAATTGTGCAGGTTCAAAACAGTGCAACAGAATCAGACTCAAAAGTTGCGCATGTCATGCGGTCATTTAATTGAGAACACTCAACTATAAATAGCCTGATGGTAAAATTGTGCATCTAAAAGTAAAAACTGTCATTAATCCTCATCGTTTCGCCGAGGTTAAAAAGAAGTCACCCAAACGCTGGGCGGGGTCAGATAGACCCCTGGAACAGGTTTCGACAAAACGACCGAAAATCCCGTCAAATTGTGCAGGTCCAAATGGAACAACCGCAAAGCCCACAAAAGTTGAAAAATAAAGGCGGCAAACCCTAAATCCCTCCAAAGTTGTGCCTTTCAAAATAAGACGAGCGCAGTTTTTGTACTTACATGACTCTCCTGAGTACTGCCCTTGTCCGTTGGCGCCCAAGAAGTCGGCGTGCTCCATGGCCGTCCACTGCTGCGGCTGGCGCGGGCCGTCCGTCTTGCGGGGTCCCGTCGAGCCCTTGGAGGAGGCCGTGCCCGACGAGCTGTGGCCACCCGGCGACGGGAAGGACGGCCGGTGGTACGGCAGGCAGCCCTCCTCTGAGAGCACAAACATTTGGAAACTCGTCAGCGAAAAGCGAAATCGGTGGAGGGCGGTGCTCTTTCATCCCACGGGTTCGTTCCAAAATCGGCAAATGGAGTGCTTTTGGTGGGGCTAGCCAGGGCCAGCGCGGCTAGCCTGGCACGACATGAATTTTCCACCTTGGTCAGCCTGTTTTATGGAAGGTTGCGGCTGCTACAGTCTTCCTCTTTCTCTGAAAAGCTAAGCTAACTAGCACCCCCCCCCCTTCAGCCTAATCAGCACTTGGGGTTAGCTTAGCTCCATAAAAAGGAAGCGCAATCAAAAGTAAAGATTGATAACAGAAAGAAAGACTGGCACAGAAAAGGACTTTTAAAAGGAAAAAGGGCTCCGCTTAAAAGGGCTCCGCTTAAGAGCTGTGATTGGCCGTTACCCGAGCAACTGTGATGTCATCTTCAGTCGACCGCAAGTGGCAAATGGCTGCCGCCTGACATGACTGAAAACTGGCGGACTTTTCCGCTGAATTCAAATTCCGGAAACGCAATAACAATGCCGTGGTTGGGCAACATTTTATTCAGATAATTTTCAGAGTTGACTTCCCCTTTAAAGAAAAGCAATGGTACCCAAAGAAGGCAAAGAAAAACCTCAACAGAGGTATCGGCCTAACGAAGGAACCTCAGACAGAAACGCAGCTCTGTAGCCTGACCGTCTGCGTCGGGAGATTTGCTTGAGGCGGAGGGTAGCGGCGACGGCGACGTTCCCAACACCGCCAGCCTGACTAGCACCAATAACCGGCACGTCAACGCGTCGTTCCACCGAGTTCAGACGGGCGCGCCCAGATGGGGGGCCGGATCCATCTGCCGCTGTCCCGGGAACTATAAAAGCCAAAGTCATTTCCGGGCAGTTTGGGAGAAGCGGCGCCTGCCAAACGCTGGCAGGAGCATCGACGAGGGAGGTGGGGCCGGGGCTCGCCGAGCGGAGTTGAGCTGGCGCACTTGCCAGAGCCAGCGCTAGTGTCAGACAGTGCCATCTGTTGACCGCACTGCAGCATGAGCGCTAACTTTCACACCGGAGGAGCAAGCGAGAGAGCGCGTGAGCGACTGCTCGGCGATATGAGCAGCCTCTGTCAATCGCCACTGTTCCAGGAAGTCGAAAATACTGAAAAACGCCTCACAAACGGAGCAAATGGAGGTTTCTTTTGGCTTTTTGGGTGATGCCATCGCCGATCGGTACCATGAATGGCTGTCACGGAGAAGTTCAACAATCCATTCATTATTTCGTTTTAATTCGATATGCAAGTCAACTGTTCCAATTGAATTTTTTGCACGATTCCAAATCTGTGAGGTGTGAAACAACGCCAAAAAACAAAAAAAAAAAAGGCGGAGAAAGCAACAACAGCATGCCGCTAGCACGCACACAATCACAGATGCATGTTACATAAGCAGCTCTACTCTGGTGGAAAATTATTTGCTATTAATTAACCACCTACAAAATCATTCATTCATCTTCCGAAGCGCTTGATCCTCACTAGGGTCGCGGGGGGTGCTGGAGCCTATCCCAGCTGTCTTCGGGCAGCAGGTGGGGGACACCCTGAATCGGTTGCCAGCCAATCGCAGGGCACACAGAGACGAACAACCATCCACGCCCACACTCACACCTAGGGACAATTTAGAGTGATCAATCAACCTGCCATGCATGTTTTTGGAATGTGGGAGGAAACCGGAGTACCCGGAGAAAACCCACCATGCCCGGGGAGAAAATGCAAACCCCACACAGGGAGGCCGGAGCTGGAATCGGACCCGGTACCTCTGCACTGTGAAGTCGACGTGCTAACCACTGGACTACCGGGCCATACCGGGTCTACTGGACTACCGGGTCATTATGAAAAATGATCATTCGCTACATCCCTTGACCCGACAGAAATGTAACTTGGTTGAATTAGACGAACAATGGCCTGTCGTCGGGCTCATTTGACTAAACGTCTGTGGATCAATGACACTGGTGCTTTTTTCTTTCCCTTCAAATTTTCCAGGGGGCGCTACTGAGTGAGTTGCACATACCGTTTTTGTGAATTCGTCGGCCGTCGTCGGAGCCCAGTCGCTCTTGAGCCTGGCGGTGATGCTCCAGGGTGGCGCGCGCCATCTGCCTGTCGTCCGCCGTTCCGGACAGCGGCCCCGACATGGGCGGGCGCTCCAGCGACGTGGCCTTCCTCTCCGGAGGCGGGATCATGCTGTTGATGCAGCGGCCCGTCTGGGCTCGGGCCTGGCCCTGGCCGGGCGGGGGCTCGGGAGGGGGAGGTAGGTCTGTTTAGCCCCCAAAAAATAAATAAAAAAACATTGCAATTATCCACCTGCAAGTGGCAGCGAGCAGGTAGCTAAATTACTTTTTAAAGTGAGTCACCAGTAAAGTACTTCAGATTTTTGTTGACAGCAGGTAACCAGTAAAGTAACTAAGTTACTTTTTAAAGCAAGTAGCCAGTAAAGTAAGTTACTTTTCAAAGCAAGTCATCAGTAGAGTAACTGTGGCAAAACTGCAGCTGACGCCACATCCAAACGCAAACGGCACGAAATGGTGAACGGGTTTTCAATGGACAGGAAACTCCTAAAAATAAAAAAATCAAGCAGGCGGATTGGAGTCAACGAGCACCCACCGTCCGTAGCGGCGTCTCTGCGGTGGGGTGCTGAGCCCTGGTTGCGGGGTTTGCGCGGCGGCCTTGCGGCCCTCTGGTGGCCCAGGCTGTGCGTTCCCACTGTGCTGCCATCTGTGGAGAACGGGCTGCCGGGCCGCTGTCTGTGAGGCAAGCCTTTGTCTGCCGGGCACCGGGAAAACACAACAAGCGAGCGCAACGTTAGCACGAGAGCAGACGTCGCCGCGGAGGACGCGGGTCCGCAAAGCCGGGTGAGAGTTGAAGCGATCGCCGTCGGAAGCCAGGAGAAGCGAGTCGACCCGGCCGGCCGTCGCCACCCAAAACGGGGCCATGCGCAAAGCGGGCATCCGTACGGAAGAGGAGCACTCGGAGAGCAGAAAGGAAGAAGGAAGGCGCGTCCCAGAGGGTAGAGGAAGGTCCGGACGGGCTCTTGCCGGCACACCGACCTCTTTTACAGCGGCCGCGCTTGCTCAGGCTGGTGCCGTCCAGCCGGTAGCCCGCCTTGTCGGCGGCGGCCACCAGGGCCTGCGCAAAGCTGCAGTGGGTAAAGATGGAGCCGTCCGACGAGCTGGCCACGCTGGAGCGCCGGCTGGAGAAATTGCGCTCGTCCTCCGAGGCCGAGCCCCAGCCGTTGGCCATGGAGCCTGCAACACCACAGTTGTCGCCGCCGGCGGTGAAGCAAACGTCTCCGAGGAGTGTTTGGCCGAGGTTCGAACGCACGGAAATCCGTCTTAACTGGCGCCCTACCTTGGTTTGACGGAGACGGTTCAGTACGGGAAGGGAACAATCAGCCATTTTCATTTGCAAAAACAACAACAACACACTTAGAATGAAAGCCACCTGCAAACTGCTGGCAGGCACTAAGTTCTCCAGTCAGCGGAAGTTCAAAACAACAACAGACAATTCACTACATCTGAATTCTTTTCTTTTGAACTAAATTCACTCCCAAAGACGGTTTTAAACGTCTTTTCAGACACGGTCCAGAATTGGCTGGTACTGAATGAGTTGACAATGTTAACAGCTATAGTTTGCCTTCAACTTTTCTTTTGGGGAAAGTGCGACGTCAATAGTTTGTCTTTTTGTTTTTGGAATGTTGCAGACAACATTAGCAGTTCCTGATAGACTATTGCATGCAATAAAATAAAATGAGAGCTGCTGAAATCTTTTTTTTTTTTTCCTTTCATAGAAGTGCAACATCAATACAATGCATCAATAGCCACAAAACGTCCGCTTGTCAGAGGTTGAGCTGCACTGTATTTGTTTGCGGAGAAGACGCGTGGATCAAGCGGGAGGCAGTTGCGCTTCCTGATCCGCACTTCAAGTGTATCAAAAACTCGCATTTTACAACTTTAGCTTACAATGCTCTTCTGCAAAGCTCTACATTTACTATTTGAGTCACTGCACAGATATCGACAACTAGTGGCTTGGCATGCACAGGACAACAGTTGATTATCTTCCAATTGAAACTTTCCACAACCACAAAGAAAAGAAAAATAAAGTTATTTTTGCCAGCTTGTGGTGGTTTACCCAAAAAGTCAACTTCGCCCTCAAGCTGCTCCCCCCCGCGCTTGCCTTGTTAGCACTCTGCCCCCCTCAAACAAGCGAGTTCGGAGCACTTGGGCAGGCGCCACTGAAGAAACGTGTGCCAAAGCGGGCCCACAGAAAGCTGTCACATTAACCGACTGTTCTCGTGCTCGCCAAAGTTCCAGATTTTTACTGGCGGGTTGACACCCCCCTTTTTTACGCCCTTCTCCAAATGTGGCATTGAAGATAAAGAAATACAGAGCACAAAATGCAGAGATATTCAATTCAACTCTTTTCAGCTAACTGAAGAAGAACCCTAAAAAGATGTATTTCCAGTTGCCTAGATGTCGACGATTTACACAATACATTATAAAAAAATAACATTAAAAAAACTCGAATTATTTATTTGAATGTCCCTTGAATAGAAAGAGCTCCCATATTAACTGATTTGTTTTGCCCACGGCCAAAGTTTTCAAAGGCGTTTCATAAAGGTGTAAAAAAAACACATTTACTGATTCAAAACATCATAATTCATATTATTCTTTGCTAAAAAGTTTGTTGTTCTTACAATAATTTCCATCCAGTCATCAATTGTTTAACCTGTATTTCATTTTGAAAAACGTAGCCATTAATCTCAACGTGTTCGGGCAGAGTGCTGCAGAAAGCCTGCCAGAACTGGCCCTCCTTTCTGACTTTCCTTTTATGATAATAATAATAATAATCATACATTTGATTTATAAGCGCCTTTCAAAACACTCACGGACACTTTACAATCAAGAACAAAACAATAAAACCACCGATAAAACTAACAATAAAGATGTAATTTAAACAGCTTTTTCAGCAAGCTGGAATTGGTGGGTTTTCGGACGGGATTTGAATGTGTCAGGAGAATCCACATTACGGATGTTATAATCGTTCAAAAGCAATGGCCATAAATTGAACCTCGCTAACAAGTGGTTAGAGATCTCTTCCGGAGATCGTTTAGCTAGCTCGGAGCCCCGCGGATTAGCATAGCAATGCTGCTAAATTCGTGCTAACGATCTAATTAGCATAAGAAAAGGTCGCGAAAACGCCTCGTTTACCTTTGTCACAACTGGGGCTTGAAAAAAAAAAGATGATGAAAACAAGGTGAATGTTTTATCTCTACTATTGAGCACAACATGCCTGTTCTTTGGCATTGGTCAATTTGTGGTGCTTTGTTTTTTTGTTTCGCAAAAGTTCGTTTCAACATTTTCGTCGAGCTGATGTTCACTCGGAAGCTGTCAAGTCCACCACAGCCAGCGTATCCAAAACCTCGTGAGAACTGTACTGAAAACTTCAATCTTCGATCTTAGAACAGGCAAGAATGGAACAAATCACGCCAGGAACGACTTTCCTATTACTCTGGGCATCTTATGGCATTATTTGTTCCTCTTTCCACACAAGAGAAAAATAAAAACATGTTCCTTTTGTCTCCTTCCTGCAGCCCATGTGAAACTAACCACAGCCTTCACCAAGCGCGACTCTGGATGCGCCAGGGCGTGACGACACTCCAACACAGTTTCAAACACGTGTTGACATGGAAACCATGAGGCTGCCCTCTTGGAAGTCATCCTTTTTGAACTACAGTAACAGTACATACAAGGCTGCTTCGCAGAGTCCCAAGTTAGGAGCAGACTTGACAAGACCAGACATCAAAAGAGGCGAACGAACGCCTCGACTGCTGCAATATGGATAGCGAGGGATGGGAAGATGATTATGACTTATTTAGATACAAGGGGCAAATCCCCTTCAAAGAGTTTCCACTTCAAGAGTTGCGCCTTCTCCGGCAAAGGTTGCAACATATTTTCACTTCAGCTGCAGTCAGAAAGTTCTCCGATGAAATGAAACTTCTCCAAAACGTACGCTTGCGTGAGCTACGGGAAGCTATCAAGCGCCCACCCTCTCAGCAACCATTTTGGAAATGTTATTTGACTTTTTTTGCGACGGCTGAAATCCAAGGCGGTAACTACTCTGCGCCCTCCATCCTGCCTCTCCCCCTCCACCACCCTTTGAAATTCCTTTCAGACGTTCACCGGGAGACAGAAAGACAGCCATTTCCAGCGGGTCCAATCGCCGCGCGAAGAATCGCGCAGATAATGAAGTGGAGGCAGTGGCAGGCAAAGAAAGCTGCCGCAGCTTTGGAGGTGGAACACTGCCTCGGCATATCACATCACAGAAGAACTTTTTTTTTTTTTTTGGGGCTCCCCTTACTTTCTTTTCCAACCCCCCACGCACGCACAGCCACTTTCCATTCGATGAAATAGCGGCGCAATCAAAGCTGTCGTCATTTGATAAAAATGCAATCACGTTTTCTCTTGAAGCTCAAAGGGGGAAAGTTGCTGCGATTTTTCAAACCAACTCTGGATGACTTTTGACGCTCAAATTGAGGGGAAGGAAAAACTTTGACCCGAACGAGCAGGCGGCGACCACGATGGTGCGGTTTGGTTTGGAAGATGACGACTGCTCCGGCTTGTGTTAACACAGTCGCAACGTGTCGAATGATCTCAAGTCACTCCCGTCGACGGCTTCAGAAGTCAAAGGAAAGGGCCATGATCTGAACTGGTTTGGCACCGAATGAGTAAAGCAAATCCATTTTCAAAACCGACAGACAAATAAGAACACGACCCGGCCTGGGAATTCTCATGCTAAAAACAACCTGGCAAGCGTGTTTTTCTTTGTGCCTCGATCCTTGAAAGAAGCAAGAAGTGCTCTTTTCACACAACCAAAAATCCGTTGCTTCAGATTTGAATGCGGATTAAAGCGAAAATTGACCCGCTGAGTCCAAAATTGCATCCTCGCGTTGCAGTGTGTGCGGCGCATGTATGAGCAAAATCTGCTAGCAGACTAGCATTGAAGGGGATTGGTGTTGTTTCTGTTAACCGCGGGCACGCTGTATTAATAATAATAATACATTTGATTTATAAGCGCCTTTCAAAACACCCATGGACACTTTACAATAACAAAAAACACAAAACAATACGGGTTGAGCAGCGGCAGCCAAATGCGCTAGCGTTCACTCAACCCGGAAGTCAGAAAGAAACCACAAGGGAGGGAGAGGGGGAGCAAAAAAAAACACGCGCAAACTATTTGGGGGTATTTTCTTTGATTTGTTTTCAAAATTTGAACGCGACACAAGCAGCTGTTTGCTTCTCGACGGTCCGGTAGCTGGTGGACCGTCGACTATAAAGCAGTTGTCGTCCGTTGTTGATTAGGAAAGTGCTTTTTTTCCTTTTTGCCCCTCCTCTTCTGCCCCACATGCGGCGCCAGGGACACGCGAACGCACAAAATGAACATCCATCCATCCATCCATCCATCCATCTTCTACCGCTTATCCGGGGCCGGGTCGCGGGGGCAGCAGCTTAAGCAGGGAAGCCCAGACTTCCCTCTCCCCAGCTACTTCTTCCAGCTCTCCCGGGGATCGAGGCGTTCCCAGGCCAGCTGCGTGACATAGTCTTTCCAGCGTGTCCTGGGTCGTCCTCGGGTCTCTTCCAGTGGGACATGCCCGAACACCTCACTAGGAGGCGCTCAGGGGCATCCGAATCAGATGCCCCAGCCACCTCATCTGGCTCCTCTCGATGTGGAGGAGAAGCGGCTCTACTTTGAGCCCCTCCCGGATGACCGAGCTTCTCACCTTATCTCTAAGGGAGAGCCCGGACACCCTGCGGAGAAAACTCATTTCGCCGCTTGTATCCGGGATCTCGTTCTTTCGGTCACGACCCATAGCTCGTGACCATAGATGAGGGCTGGAACATAGATCGACCGGTAAATTGAGAGCTTCGCCCTTTGGCTCAGCTCCTTCTTTACCACGACAGACCGATACAGCGTCCGCATCACAGCAGACGCTGCACCGATCCGCCTGTCGATCTCTCGCTCCCTTCTGCCCTCACTCGTGAACAAGACCCCAAGATACTTAAACTCCTCCACTTGGGGCAAGATCTCCTCCCGACCCGGAGAGGCACTCCACCCTTTTCCGACTGAGGACCATGGTTTCAGATTTGGAGGTGCTGATCCTCATCCCAACCGCTTCACACTCGGCTGCGAAGCGCTCCAGTGAGAGTTGGAGAGACCGCTTGAAGGAGCCAGCAGTACCACATCATCTGCAAAAGCAGAGATGCAATACTGAGGCCACCAAAACGGACCCCTCAGCGCCGGCTGCGCCTAGAAATTCTGTCCATAAAGGTGATGAACAGAATCGGCGACAAAGGGCAGCCTTGGCGAGTCCAACCCTCACTGGAAACGATTCCGACTTATTGCCGGCAATGCGAACCAAGCTCTGACATCGGCAGTATAGGGACCGGACAGCCCGTATCAGGGGCTCGGTACCCCATACTCCCAGCACCCCCACAGAACTCCCGAGGGACACGGTCAAACGCCTTCTCCAAGTCCACAAAACACATGTAGACCGGTTGGGCGAATTCCCACATACCCTCGAGGACCCTGCTAAGGGTGTAGAGCTGGTCCACTGTTCCACGGCCGGGACGAAAACCACACTGCTCCTCCTCAATCCGAGGCTCGACTTCCTGACGGACCCTCCTCTCCAGCACCCTGAATAGACCTTACCAGGAGGCTGAGGAGTGTGATCCCTCTGTAGTTGGAACACACCCTCCGGTCCCCTTTTTAAAGAGGACCACCACCCGGTCTGCCAATCCAGAGGCACTCTCCCCGCTGACCACGCGACGTTGCAGGCGTGTCAGCCAGGACAGCCCCACAACATCCAGAGCCTTAAGGAACTCCGGGCGGATCTCGTCCACCCCTGGGGCCCTGCCACCGAGGAGCTTTTTAACCACATCGGTGACTTCGACCACAGAGATAGGAGAGCCCACTTCAGAGTCCCCAGACTCTGCTTCCTCAAGGAAGGCGTGTTGGTGGAGTTGAGGAGGTCTTGAAGTACTCCGCCCACCGGCTCACAGCGTCGAGTCGAGGTCAACAGCGCCCCATCCCCACTGTACACAGTGTTAGTGGTGCACTGTTTCCCCTCCTGAGACGTCGGATGGTGGACCAGAATTTCCTCGAAGCCGTCCGGAAGTCGGCTTCCATGGCCTCACCGAACTCCTCCCACGTCCGAGTTTTGCCTCGGCGACCACCAAAGCCGCATTCCGCTTGGCCAGTCGATACCGTCAGCTGCCTCTGGGGTCCCACAGGCCATAAAGGCCCGATAGGACTCCTTCTTCAGCTTGACGGCATCCCTTACTGCTGGTGTCCACCAGCGAGTACGGGATTGCCGCCACGACAGGCACCAACTACCTTACGGCCACAACTCAGATTGGCCGCCTCAACAATAGAGGCACGGGCGTGGTCCATTCGGACTCAATGTCCCCCGCCTCCCCGGAACATGGGAAAAGCTCTGTCGGAGGTGGAGTTGAAACTCCTTCTGACAGGGATTCCGCCAGACGCTCCCAACAAACCCTCACAATACGTTTGGGTCTGCCAGGACGGACCGGCATCTTCCCCACCATCGGAGCCCACTCACCACCAGGTGGTGATCAGTTGACAGCTCCGCCCCTCTCTTCACCCGAGTGTCCAAAACATGCGGCCGCAAATCCGACGATACAACCACAAAGTCAATCATCGAACTGCGGCCAAGGGTGTCCTGGTGCCAAGTGCACATATGGACACCCTTATGTTTGAACAAGGTGTTCGTTATGGACAATCCGTGGCGAGCACAGAAGTCCAATAACAAAACACCACTCGAGTTCTGATCGGGGGCCGTTCCTCCCAATCACGCCCCTCCAGGTCTCACTGTCGTTGCCCACATGAGCATTGAAGTCCCCAGCAGAGCGAGGAGTCCCCAGCAGGAGTACTCTCTAGCACACCCTCCAAGGACTCCAAAAGGGTGGAGTGCGCTGAACTGCTGTTGGGTGCGTATGCACAAACAACAGTCAGGACCCGTCCCCCCACCCGAAGGCGGAGGGAGGCTACCCTCTCGTCTACCGGTGTGAACCCCAATGTACAGGCACTGAGCCGGGGGGCAATAAGTATGCCCACGCCTGCTCTGCGCCTCTCACCGTGGGCAACTCCAGAGTGGAATAGAGTCCAACCCCTCTCGAGAGAGCTGGTACCAGAACCCAGGCTGTGTGTGGAGGTAAGTCCGACTATATCCAGTCGGAACTTTTCAACCTCACACACCAGCTTGGGCTCCTTCCCTGTAAGAGAGGTGACATTCCATGTCCCCAGAGCTAGCTTCTGCAGCCGAGGATCGGACCGCCAGGGTCCCCGCCTTTGGCTGCCGCCCAGCTCACATCGCACCCGACCCCTTTGGCCCCTCCATGGGTGGTGAGCCCATGAGAAGGGGACCCACGTTGCCTCTTCGGGCTGAGCCGGCCGGGCCCCATGGGTGCAGGCCCGGCCACCAGGCGCCACGCCAACGCGCCCTACCCCAGGCCTGGCTCCAGAGGGAGGCCCGGTGACCCACGTCCGGGCAAGGGAAACTGGGTTCCATTTATTTTGTCCATCATAAGGGGTTTGTGAGCCGTGCTTTGTCTGGTCCCTCACCTAAGACCTGTTTGCCATGGGTGACCCTGACAGGGGCATAAAGCCCCAGGCAACTTAGCTCCTAGGATCATTGGGACGCACAAACCCCTCCACCACGGTAAGGTGACGGCTAAATGAACACCGGCGATCAAACTGTTGCGAGCAACACCGCAGTTGATTTCAATATCGCGAGGGTCCCCGTTGAAAATGTTTCGGATCAGACTGGGCTTTCTTACGCACAGCGCCGTTTCGGTGTCGGTCGGAAACAATGACAAATCCATCGAGGCTTGACAGGAAGCTTCCGGTTATTCGTACAGCGGCCGCAAATAAATCTTCCGCCGTCGCTATCTTGGCAGTATTGCTCCCCACTCGGGGGTGTCGAGCGAGGCCTGGCCGCGACCGACGAGCAGATAGATGAGAAGAAATAGTGCCGTCTTCTCGGTAATACAGTGCAGGCGAGATGCGGCAGATTAGGGCGCAGTCGCCGCTTTCTATTCCCTTAAATACATCAGTAGCAGCATGTGTCGGCACAAGCAAAGCCGCACTTCCATCACGCCACGGAAAAGTACTTTACCCGCCACAGAAGGGCCGCCCGCAGCAGCCGGCCAAATCTTTTATTCCTTTCAGATATTTTCCGCCTGTTTTTTTCCCTCCCTCCCCCCTCCCGCGCTTTTGCTTTCCTCACATACATTTCCCGATTGGCTTTCTCCACTTTCACTGAGCGAAGGGGCAAGGCGTCGCCGTTTTTACAGCGCAAAAGCCATTTGGATGGCCAAACAGCGCTCGTTTCTTTGCCGCGGCGGTCAGCGCGTTGGCCACGTTGTGCCCTTCGCGTGTCCCGCCCCGCCACCCTGGGTTTTGACAGATGGCTGTTAAAGTTCTCAGAGAGTTGTAAAAATGGAAATGGTCTGGAATGGAAATAGGCACTGCCACACGTGAATTTTATTTCAAATCTCCTCCATGAGATATGGCCGCGTGGCGCCAGACTCCCTGTTAATTTCCCTCTCGCTCTCCTGTTTAAAATTCATGGACTTTCTTATCGTTTTTTTTCTTCTTTTTTTTCTTGGGGGTGCGGGGCGGGGCGGGGGTGGGGGGGATAATTATAATTCCCCCGAGTGTGCCAGCGGTGCTTAAAAACTTGATTGAGGGACATTGGGTGTGCATGTTCTCATCTAAATGAACACATTGCGGAGGCACGAGCAACACGCCGCATGAACAACAACAATCAGGCGACTGTCACAGGAGATGACAAAACAACTGAGACATGACGCCGCAGCGGAGTCCTTCGTGGAAAGAAAATAACACTCATTAAGCGCCGAGGAAGGGGGGGGGGGGGGGGAGCTTCATGATTCAAAATCCACCAAAAGAGGCGCGTGTTGAAAGGAGAACGTCGTAAAGCCCCCGGAAAGTTCAACACAGGTCAAATACGACAACCCAAAATTGATGCGCTGCTCACAAATAAGTTAAACAAGTTCAAATGAACTACTCAGAAACTGTCCAAAGGTTGCACAGATGAAATAAAAATGGATACACACACACATATTACCGTTAAAAAAATGACGATGACCATAAATCAAGTCGAAGGTCAAAATGTGAATACCCTTAAGTTTTGTTGGTTAGAACTGTGGTCCCCAAACCACCAGTCCCATTTGAGAAAACGTAGTGCAAATCAACGCGCAGCTGATGGGCAGCCGTGACTTCCCAAGACGAAGCTTTTTGGAGGACTGAAATGTGGGCTCACCTGTCAAAGAGCTGTCCAGGTTGTCCATGCTGGAAGCCGGCGTGTGCTCGATTCCTCGGGGATGCCTGGCCCCGTAGCCTTCGTCTTCCTCCTCGTCATCTTCCTCGTCGTCCTCGTCCGCCAGGTCCGTCTCCAGGTCGGACACCATCGTGCTTGACACGTAGCCTACCGGAGGCGCCGGGGCCTGAGGGGGAAGGGACCCCACTTGCACGTGCCTGTCATCGACCCGGGAAAGAGAGGACCGGAACAATTAACATGTGGATGAATGTTGCGCCACAATACCGCTAGGCTAGCCATTAGTTGTGGAGGGCACAAAAGCGCGCGCTCCTCGGAAAGGGCGGGCTGTCGGTCGCGGTGCCCCGACCGCCACTGTTCCACGTTTGCGTGACACGCCGAAAGCTTGTAATTAGCGGCCACCTTCGAGCAACAATAGTCATTACGACGGCTAACATGACATCTCCTTGCTGACAATAAGACCCCCGGCCCCTCCTTGGCACCCGTACCAATGAATGCCAGATCGTCCTCGTTCCGGACAGAAAGGAGCTTGGCCTTCAGCTGACTTGCATGAACACAACAGGCCGGGAATGTGAATGTGTGCGTGTGCGTAAAGACGAGGACACGGACGGGGGTCTGTCCGTCTGCAAGCACGCTGGCAAGAGCGCCATTAAAATGAAATGATTAATGGGTTTATCTCCACTGCACACACAGGCGACACAAAGAGTAGCTGTTAGAGCAACAACAGAATCAATCCTGCCGCCTCTGGCAAATACGCATACAGTAAGCATTTTTAAATCACACGTGTGTGTGTGTGTGTGTGTGTGTGTGTGTGTGTGTGTGTGTGTGTGTGTGTGTGTGTGTGTGTTTATGTTGTCAGGCTGAAGCAGCGGATCTTATTTAATGGTCTGGCAATTTTTTCTTCCGCTACCTGCAAACAATGTTTTGTTTTGTGTCATGCTAACGCTCTATATTGGGTTATTCCTAATATTGTGATGGTAGGCAGTTATCGCTATTATCTTAACTTTGATTTGGGTTGGCAGCCACTTAATTGCAACACAAATAAGGACATGTTTCCAGTATCTAGATTTCAAATTCGTTATTGTATGCAGCATATTTCAAGTCTTCTCCAAAACTGTCCGTTTTTAATAAATGACACTGGTCAATGGCAAATTTGAACCAGAAATGGCTTGACGTGTTCTTAAAATGATTTTTTTAAAAATCCTTCAAGCAGCACTTGCAGTTTTTAAAAAAAATATATTTTCATTTCTGGTTTTAAACATGGACCTCTAAAAGCTTGTGCGGCATAGATTTTACCCCGCATTGTAATTTTCGCTGTCGTTTCAGAAAAGAAAAAAAAATCCTCCTGTTGCTGAACCGAATCCTTTATTCCAAAATATGACTAACTAACTAGGCGGCAGGTTACCATGTCTGCTTGGCCACGTCCATTTGGTAGGCTCGCGTCAGCTCGTCCAGATGCGCCTGCAGCATGGGCTGCATCTCGTCCCGAGGCGACGGGGTGAGGGTGGCCGTCGACTGCTGGCCGAAGGAGACGGCGGCCGGGGAGGAGGCCACCCCGCGGACGGGAGGGGTGGGCACCCGCTCCTCCTCTTCCTCCAGCTCGTCTTCCATGCCCTGGTGGAGGTACGTCTGCACCGGCATCGGCGGACCCCAGCCGTCGCCCTCGTATCTGGCCAGCAAACGGACGGTGGATTTCGGTTTTAAACCAACAGGATACACATAAAGGAAGAAACTAACAAACAATGGCAATGGAAACGCTAAACAAAAAAAGACAGTTCCCTTCTAGAGTTGACCTTCACATCCTTCTGGTGCAGCACCCGCTGATTTGCATAGTCACGTATTTGTTTCAAAAGGTGCAGATATTTTTCCGACCCTAAACAAGGGGAACGTTGAAAAATGCTCACCAAACTGGAGCAGACTGTACTATACTTTGAGAAAAGGTCCTTCAAGCTTGAAAACGGGCAGTGTGGGCGGAATGATGATAAACGCAATTTCAATTGCACCACCAGGAGAAGAGGAGTAACTTGACTGTTTTTGTTCAGCAACCCTGCGCCGTGTTCAGCGAACCGCGCCGATTGCTGTCGGGCCGGGCTAGCCGCTAACTGCCTTGAGAGCGGAATGAAGAAAGCGTTCATGAAGGAAATTTGTCAGTACACAAGCGTGGAGGACATTACACTTTTAATCGGCTGCCATGAGGAGATTTACAGCGCACATTGCACCTCATTTGGCAGCCGGCCTATTAAAGCGGATGACTCTTCCAGATTGCAAATGGCGAGCGAGGGGACACGCGAGCTCCCGGACCAAGGAAAGCGACTCACCGCAGGTGTTCGGGGGTCCGCGGCACTCAAAAAGACTACAAAGCGGAATGGGGGCTAAGAGATTCCATTTGAAACCGTCGGCGCCGGTCGACGGTTTATTCCGCGGTCATGCAGTGGGCTACCGGGGTTAAGAATTGGGGAATTTTTCAACCGGGGTGATTTTAAATGGATTTCGTTATTATAGCACGTCCGTCGGTCGGAAAGAATGAAGGTCGAAAATTAATTTGGGAGTCGTAGTCCTTTTACTGCGCGTCGCCACGAAGCGACGGCGTCAAGTAGCAACCGAGAGAAAAGCGCCATCAGATGACGTCGCTCCTCGGCGATGAGTTTGCATCTTTCGTACGCGCCCCCCCCCCCTGCATTGGCCGAAACGCGAGGCTAGCTAACAAGTGCTCGTCTTTTTTGGTTCCGAAACGGAAAAGTGTACAGTCATACCTCGGGTTTCGACCATAATCCGTTCAAGAGGGCTGTTCGAGAACCGAAGCCACGCTGGTAAAAAAATAAATAAATAAAATCTTTATTGAACACGTCCGCTCACAATGGGACACTACACGAGGAAGACTCGTCACTTCCTCGTGTCGTCACTTCCTCGTGTAAAGAAGCCGAGAGGAGTCAATTGGCGCATTCAAGTGCGCTCTGTTTGGTCGAGAAGCGATTTTCGGTCTTAATCCGAGCCACAAAACACTCAAAATTTTTGGTCGAAAACCGATTTTGGAGAGAACAGAGACGTTCGAAAACCGAGGTATCTAAAAAAACAACAACAAAAAACTTCTGAACAGGAATTTGAGCCTCAAATCCACTTCAGAAACTCTCCACTTGGCAGACAAGGGATGGAAAGCAAGACCACCCGAGATTTGTTGAAGACGTCGCGATGTGTCGAACTTTAGACGCAGCATTATACGCTGCACTTATTGCACGTCCAAGTGTGCAGACTGTTATAAAATACCTCTATTTGACTTGTGAATGGAAAATTTCACTTTACTACGCAATACCACAAGATGTTTTTTTTCTAAACTTGCACGCAAAAAATACATCAATTGTAAAAGAACCCCGAACTAATAATTACAACTAAACTACAACAAAGCATTTTCCCCAAACTCATAAAAACAAAGAAACAAAAGAAAACTCCTCGCAAAATAAAAATTCCCCAACTATTGCAACTTTGCAAGTGACGCCATCTCTTGCAACCTACCCTCCTGCATCGTGGTGCTCGTTGGGGTAGTGGTCCATGTCGGTGCCCGGAAGCGGGTGGATCGGTGGGGAGGTAAAGGAACATTTGCCCAGGTGGAGCCGGTGGCTTTCGGAGCTTTGGAACCGGCCTTGGTCTTCTTCTTCTTTCCTCCTTTGCCACCTAAAACAAATCACTTCTGTTAGAGGACCAAGCTGAGACGGACGGCGGCCATCGTTTTCACGGCAGCTGGAAGAAAGAAGCGAAAATGTCGGGAAAATGGAGCCTTTCAACAAGATGCTACCTACACACCCAAACAAATAATCCAAGGTCGTCGGATGAAAAGCAACTTGCCATCGATCGACAGGCTGAAAAGCCGCCCATCGCCATAGAAACAGCGGCGAGGAGCCGTCCGCAGACCTTGGCGCTCCACCAATTGCTCGCCCTTCTTTCTTTCACTGCATGCTTTTGGTTTCGGGGCGCTCTCTGCCGCCTCATCATAATGAATGGCTTCGGTGGAGTCGGTGTGGTCCTTGTGCATTTCGCCCTCAGTCCATTACTCCTTTCATTTCTTTTATTACACCGGAGAGCCGACAACCTCCGCCCCCCCACGGGCCATTTTCACCCGCATCCTTCCAAAACCCGACCCCCTCCCGTTGCGTCCATCTTTGTAAAGATGCCGGCCGGCTCGGTGGCAGGTTTCAGACAAGGATCCCCCCCCTTTTTTTTTCCCCCTCCACTCTTCAAAGAACGCATTTTTGTTGCGGCTCCTCCGCTTTTCTCTCTTCACTCATTCAATGCCAAAGACATTTTTTTCCCCGTGTTTTTTTTAAGAATCCGGGCATTTAATTCCAAGGATGTCTATTTATTTGGAGATTTGTTTCCCCCCTCCACAAGGTAGGATAAAAAAGGGAATGAAAATAGCTGGCACTGAATGAGTTCAAGACATTTTGTGCCATCCCGTGTTCATTTTCCAGCCATTTTCGTCGTGTTGATTGAATCCGGGTTCATCTCAGTTCTTCGCGCGACATCGAAAATAAATGGCCCGTTGAAAGCCACGGAAAATGACCCCCCTCCGACTCCCCCCACACACACACACAAAAAAACATTTCTGCCTCAAAACTATCATTAATAATTCTAAAACCACATTTGCCATGTTTACCGTCCGGACATTTGATGCGGACGGACTCGGTGGGTCACTGAGTGGTGACTTCCTCGGAGGGATATTACTGACGGCCGAAGTTTGGGATTGCTTTCAACCAAAAAAAAGAAAGTTTGATGTCATTGCTGTTCAAAACAAATTCGTCACCGGAAGAATCCGAATCTCCTTCAACTTTACTTCGCTTGCAGACTGAATTCACATGTGCCTCCTTGGGAGTGTTTCCATGTTGTCTTTGCGCCGTTCGATAGAGGGCACAAGTGCGTTGCCGCTGGGCACCGCTTGACTCTTAGCAGTAACGACAGCACTAATTGACACGAAGCCCATTCTTCTTCTTCCTTTTCTTCTTCTAGGAAAAGTCTGGCGGTCTGGCACCCGAAAACTTCCCTCCAAATATGAAAAGTAGAGAGCGCGAGGGCTGCGGCCAGGCAGCCAAGCACGAATTAGAGAAGCGGGCCTCCGCCGGCGGGCGCCTTCTAAATATAGACGCCGCTTTGGGTATTTATACCCCGAGGTTTTTTGGGGCACTCCCAGCATAAAAGTGCAGGATTTGCAGCCCTGACCCTCGCCGTGTTTTCGTTGGGTGCCGAGGAGGGGAAGCCGCACATAACTCGCCGGCGGAGACGGCTATCAAAATAACCGTGAAGCATCTCCTATTTGATTTGGCTTCGCGCAGCCAAAAAAATAAAAACAGGAGAAAAATCGCAGTGAGGTGAGACGAGAACGTGCTGTGCTTACGACAGCAGCAATGTCGGCAGAAATCGCTTTCAGGACTCGTTTTGGTTGGTCGGCATCCGTGCGTGGCCCGAAATAAGCGATTCTCGTGGGACTTTGGTTGGAAATTGGACAGAACGGAAAGACTATTATTCGGGAGCGCGACGTAATGCGCGTGTATGACGCATCCGCAGGGAGCAAGATGGCGCTCATGCTACGTTATTAAAAAGCGCCGCAACGTTGGCCACGCGGGAGGCTGACAAAGCGCAGAATTTCTTGACGATGCGCATCAAATACACATGAAAAATATCAAGTATATAATATACCGAACGCCGATGATACATGTTCAAAAAGGTGACGATATTCCAGCACGGGTCAAGCTTTGAACTGAAGGTTACTGTCAGCGGTACGACCTGCGTGGAGAAAAGTGGCCTTTGGGGCTGCGCTGTGCCTCACCTCGCAACGCACGATTGAATTGGAGAGCAGTCAAGGCCGAGTTCGCCGAGGCGGCGCGTCCTACAAATGACATCGCAATTCCCCCTGGGGACGTTTTAGCGCAATGGGCCAGGAAGGCGCTTTCGCCACTTTAGCCAGCCGAGCACCTCGAATGGCGGGCGCGCGGGTGCCAACACCACTCTGAGTGTCACACGCCTCACGCTCACTCCTGAGTTCAGGGAAGCAACAAGGAGGAGGACCAACGAGAAAGGATGAAAATCATTTGACGTTGCCACGCAAATGCAAAACGCGCTTTCGAATCCGGGCCGGCGCTTCAAACGATTGTTGCTTCAAATTAAGGCTGGGAGCCAGGATTCGGATTTAAGAGAAGATTGAGACCCCCCCCCCCCCCACACACACACACTGATAAAAGTACAGTGATACCTCGGCTCACGAACTTAACTGGTTCCCAGAAAGTGTGTGTGAGCCGAAAAGTTTGTCTTCCGAACATTTATTTCCCATAAGAAACCATTAAAATGAGAATAATCCGTTCCCAGGTCCCCATAAACATAATTTTCTACGAAATAAGCCTTAAAACTACACAAAAATATAACTTATTTTTAATGTATAATAAATGTGCTATTGTATTGAAATTAAAGAAATAAACTGTACTGTAAAAATAAAGTCGTTTTATTTACCTTTGTGATCGTAGTTGATGGCTTGATGGAATGGAGGAGGGGGGGGGGAGTTCCGATTTGGAAGGAGAGTCACCTTCCATAAGGACTGGAGGTAACTCAACCTCCGGTGTGGCTTCTCTTCTTTGCTTCTTAGAAGGAGACTCTTTCTCCTTTTTGCTGACTAAAAACCTCTTCATTGACACCTGTTGCGTGTTAGCGTACTGGTACTGGGACGCTAAGCACACCTCGTTCGTGTTTTTCAATGATCTCCTTCTTCTACTCGATCGTAATTTTCTTTAATGTCTTTTTAGGCTTAACACTAGCCTGTGGCGGGGTCTTTTTCGGTCCCATAATAGCAAAAGTGTCTATCAAACTCAAACCACGTCCGCATTCAAAGAAAGGGGGTGACGAAGTGGGACGCCGTGAGCGTGCGTCAGCTTCTCGCGGCCGCCACCGTGGCGCTGTTCGACCGCTTGGTTTGGTTCGTCCGCCGAAAACGAGTTCGTCAGCAGAGACTATATGCTCGCGAATTTAATGTTCTTGAGGCGAAAAGTTCGTGAGCTAAAGCGTTCGTGAGCGGAGGTATCACTGTACAAGTATTCAACACTTGAGCAGTCAGCGACCCCCCCTCGCCCCCAAAAGAACATAAGGGGGTATCGGCACCGATACCGCTAACTGATCCCGAGGTGAGATTTTGAAGTGGGTCGGGGATCCAAGTCGGGGTTTCAAAAACAAGGCTGCGGTTTTTAAGCGGGTGTGACGACTTCCTGTCTTTTTCGCTTTGAGGCTTTCGACTCAGCCGCGTGTTGCATTGCGTTGACGGCCTTGAGGTTCTTCATTCCTTCTTTTCAGTCTCACGTCTGGCTTGTGTCTGATTTGTACTTTGCAAACGGTGGTTGCTTTTTACAGTTTGAATAACATTTTGGGGTTGCGTTCAGGGGCGCGCGTCTCTCGAAAGACCACGGTGAATTCCTGCTTTACAAATGCCCATACCGCCGCCGCCAAACGGCGGCATCGCGTGGCTCATGACAGCCGCGTGCTGTTCTTCTGCTTCCTCGTCGGGGAAAAGGGAGCCGTCTACCAGAGGCTCGTCGGCTCGAGTGGACAACGATTAATTGGGGCACGGCGCCGATTTGAGGGAACAACAACATGAAAGCGGAGGAGGCGGAGGGGCAGAGCGAAGCTTCGCTGGTGAAGGGATGGCGTTCATCAAAAGATGTCGGCCTTGTACATGCAAATTCCAAAGCAATGAAGCAATTAGAAGAGCTGTCAATCACCAGGCGGAGTTGCCCCCAGAGGGGCGTGTCCCGGAAAAAAACAAAACAAAGAGAACCAACCTGAGAGGCTGCCACTTCGCTCTGAGCTGTTGTGAGAGCTGGTGGTGCTGAAATCTTGCGAGTGGTTGTGCGGAATTCGATTAGACAGCCCGTCGGTCAGCCGGTAGTCGGGAATGAAAAGGAGGGCTACACGTGGGGGAGGCGAAAAGGGGGAGGAGGGAGGGGGGAGGAAGAAAAAAAAGGGGGGGAGAAGCAAAGCATCACTGTGGCATCAGGTGACAGGCAGCACAAGCACATGCAAACGCATGCAGTTCCAGCACCCAGCAAGCATGATAGCGAGGTCTCAATAACGAGGGGGAAGTTGGGGGGGGGGGGGGGACCGTGCTAATATTTGAACCATCCAGGTACATTGCGGGTCAAATTGACCCGTGCTAATATTTGAACCATCCAGGTATACTGCGGGTCAAATTGACCCGTGCTAATATTTGAACCATCCAGGTATATTGCGGGTCAAATTGACCCGTGCTAATATTTGAACCATCCAGGTGTATTGCGGGTCAAATTGACCCGTGCTAATATTTGAACCATCCAGGTATACTGCGGGTCAAATTGACCCGTGCTAATATTTGAACCATCCAGGTATATTGCGGGTCAAATTGACCCGTGCTAATATTTGAACCATCCAGGTATACTGCGGGTCAAATTGACCCGTGCTAATATTTGAACCATCCAGATATATTGTAGGTCAAATTGACCCGTGCTAATATTTGAACCATCCAGGTATATAGCGGGTCAAATTGACCCGTGCTAATATTTGAACCATCCAGGTATACTGCGGGTCAAATTGACCCGTGCTAATATTTGAACCATCCAGGTATATAGCGGGTCAAATTGACCCGTGCTAATATTTGAACCATCCAGGTATACTGCGGGTCAAATTGACCCGTGCTAATATTTGAACCATCCAGGTATATTGCGGGTCAAATTGACCCGTGCTAATATTTGAACCATCCAGATATATTGTAGGTCAAATTGACCCGTGCTAATATTTGAACCATCCAGGTATATAGCGGGTAAATTTGACCCATTCAAAAAAATTACATTGCACACACATATATATATACATATATATATACATGACATACACTGCAGAACGTAAGCGGAGGCTTCCACATGACATGTGCGTCTTCATTTCGAGGTAATCATGTTCGTCAGAAAAACAACAGGTGCGAACCGGGATTCTTCTACTGTACACGTGCGCGTTATACGGCTACAAAGTCGAACCAATCCCCTTCTCGGGCTGTTCACAAATCAGATCATGCATATGCATGAGGACTACCGATCCGGCCATTTGCAAGTCATTAATCTGCGGGTGTTTCACCATATGAGTGGAGCATCAGTGAATTATCGCTTTGAGAGCGCAGCTTGTTTACTCGAGTCGGGAGGAAATGGAAAAGGTCCAAAGAAGGTTCCGAGACGAGCTTGCGTGCTTCCAAGCGAGTGCCGAGGCTTCCGGATGGGAGAGCCATCGAGCGCCACGTTCAAAGGGGGGCGGCCGCGGGTCCGCCTTGCCACTTACTGTTGTTGCAGGAGTTCTTGTCGGGCAGCGAGTAGCCCAAGTTGGCCATCTCCTGCTTGGCCTGGAGCGAGGCCTTCCACTGGGCCTCGGGCAGCTCCACGGCCAGCTCGTGGATGCTGCTCGAGTGCAGGATCTGAGTGGTGGCGTAAGGCGTGGCCTGCGACGCTTGGCCCGGGCTGCCGTAGTTGGCTTTGGTGGTGAAATCGATGCTGCTGTAGATGGCGCCGTCCGACAGCATGGTGCCCGTCTTGTCCCCCTGGTTGCCGGGGATGTCTGCGAGAAGGCAAATCCAAGAACGTGAGAGCCGCTCGGTGACCGGCCATCCGTCCATTTCCCGTGGCGCTCGACCCCAACGGGGTCACGCGGCGGCCGGGGGGCGACTGACAATTTATTTGCACTCATATTCACGCCGCATTTGACTTGGGACCAGTTCGCGGGCGGCGGTCGATCGCGATCGATGTATTGGGCACCCCCGGTTTAGAGCATGGGTGTGCAAACTATCGCCGGGGGACCATTTGTGGCCCCGCCATCCATTTTTCAATGCCATATACTAAAAAAAAAAATAATAAAAATCAATGAGTGTCATGAAATGGGTGGGAGGTGGAGGCGCTCACATCCCAGGGTGGGAGGAAGTGGTCGATGGCGACGACACCTACTACTAATAAATTCATTTTTGACACGGCAGCGCTTTTACCAAGATGCAAATGAACTTTTGAAAATGACGTTTCTCTTCATAACACCGTAGTTTATCAAAGGTCAGCTGAAGAGCGCCCCCTTTGGTTTGGGTCTCAATGTAGGGGTGGCACCCACAGCGGTGGCGTTCGTCTCGTGGGATACCGAACCGGGGCACTCTTGAGAAATCCTCAACCATTTGCCTTCCCCTCCTTTCATGTTTTTGTTTTCATGTCCTGCTCTATGTTGAGGACCACAATTGGGCTTTATTGTGATGCCTGGCAGAGTGCGATCACCAAATAAATTCAATCGATCAATCAATCAATCAAGCACCTTTTCTCGAAAGCCGATGGTGTAGCAGTTTTGAACGACCACAACGAGACACCAATGCTGTAAGGTTAATAATTGAGCAGCGAATGCTAATTTTCCTGATGTTCCAGCGAGGCAATTCTTTGAGACGGCCAACCCCGAGTGTCGACCAGCCCTTTGCTTCCAAATTTGTATGCGCAAAGCACAACGGTTGCTCTGCGTGAGCGCGAGCCCGGGAAGGATAGCAGCCATCTCCCTACCCTGCTTGCTTGCCCAGCCAAGGGGAGATGATGTAGAGCCACGGCGGAAGCGGACGCATCTGCGCTACTCAAGCTGCGTCTGTCCTTCACGACTGGCTGCTTCTCTCACCATCCTTTCACACAGCAACCCGCCCCCGCCCCCGCCCCCCCGCCCCGCCCACCACCAACTCCCATTCTGCTACTACTCAAAGATATGAGGCTGCGACAGCGACAGGATGAAACGTTCTCCAGTCGTCACCCGCACATCTCGTGGGTAAAAGCGCGGACGAGACACGCCGCTCACCTCCCCGGGCAAAGTTGCCGAGATCGTTGGGTCCCCCGGAGTTGCTGTTGACAGGCAAGCTGGAGGCGGGCCAGGAGTCGGCCAACCAGGGGTACCCCGGGTCGCTGGCGTTCAGTAAGCCTGGCCGGCTGGGAAGGAGCACAAGATCAGACAGCAGTTTTTAGTCCAAAGTGGCAACAAATATGTAACCCCCGAACCTCAATCCTTATCCAACTCTAACCCCAACCTCGAACTTAAAAAAAATAACCCTCGGCATCGCTTTCTGTGGATTCTGCAGAGTGAAGAACAAACACACGGCGGCCGTCGGAATCCAAAGCTGAAATCCAACACGTGTAAGAGGAGTTGCCAGATGACGGCCTGAGATAAGCGGACGGCGATGAGAAATGACAGCGATAGGTTTCTCCTCGCCACAAAGTCAGAATTCCTTCGGGCAAGAGCGACTCTTCATCTCTGTTGAGTTTTTGTCACGCAAGAACACGCTCATTGCAGTTGCTTTGGCCTTCATTCACTCATTCACTCCCAAAGACGTTTTTTTAACGTCTTTTCAGACTTGGTCCAGAATTGGCTGGTACTGAATGAGTTAAAAGTGCTTTCCTTTCCCCGTCAGCCTCTCGCAGCCATGTCTGTCCGTCGCGGACAGCCCGAAATCTTTGATGAGACATCAAAGCTCTCGGCATGGCCGACGAGGTCCGGCGCCGGGGATGCTGGTGAAAATCATGAGCTAGGTGGAGGAGGCGGATCCACCGAACAGGTGTTCCGTGCCTCCTTGTAAGGGACGCCAACCATAAAAGTCAGCCATTAAGAGTGTAACCTGTCACGGGTGACTGCAGCGGGGCCATTAAGGCCCACTTAACGGTACAATCACGTCAGAGCTTCGTTAGCGTGGGGGCGACGCAGGCGGCAGTTAAGTGAGGACCAGAAATGGACGCGTGGGTTCGTCAAAGCCAAATGTGAGCGTGTGCGCTTCATCATTGTTCTGATTTTGTTCCGATATTCAATTTTCGATTGCCCTTCAACCAATTTGACCAAATTCCAACCGGGAACCCTAATTTCACTCCTGACCCGAGCCCACTCATCCTCGAAACCATTCACGCAGGTAACATGCTTTGTTTTGTTTTATTTGGGGGAATTCTCCCCCATAATTTCTCCAATTGAATGGAACCTCAGAATTTTGCTCTAATTTGACCACACATTGATACATCAACTACACTTAACCTCAACCCCAAGGCCAGGGCCAGGGCGGAATACGCACCAACCCTATACCCTATCCTAATCCAAGCCTTTAGACCGACCCCCAAACCCAAGTCCTACCCGATCCTAACTATCCTAACCCAAATTCCTAATCAAAGCTAACCCAGACCCAGAACCAACCAACCCATCCATCCATTCTCTACCACTTATGCGGGGTCGGGTCGTGGGGGCAAAAACCCAGACCTCCCTCTTCAACCCACACCCACCTAACCCCAGCTCCCAATCCCTAAAGCCTCCTGAACCAAAACTCCGAGACCTGATATTGCTGCCCCCTAAACGCCCAACCTTATCATCTTTAACTGCAATGACGCACAGCTGGACACCTTGGGAAAGACAAAAACAACAACAGCAAAAAACAAAGGTCACTCGTTCCAACAACATTTGCAGGGACAGATGCTCATATTTGCTTGCGGAAAACACACACGCACACACACACAAAATTCAACTTGGCATTGTTACACTTGGCTTTGAATCCATCACCGTCGTGATCACAGCAAGCGCGCACCATCGAAGCGTGACTTCCACATGTGAGAAACAGCCACAATATGCTTTCATTCTTTTTCACCCCACACCCGTCAGCCCGTATTTAAAGCGGGGACGTCTATGCCCACCGGTGCTGCGTGTTGCACCGGCGTGCGCAGTCAGGGGAGGGGCTGCAGAGCACCGGCGCTTCGCGACCCGGCTGCCTGGTGGGCCCTTCTTGTCTCAGCTCCAGCAAGAGCGGAGGAGCGGGCTTTGAGGGGACTAAAGGAAAGGGGGGAGTGGGGGGCGGGGGGACACCTGCAGCCCCGGGGACGAGATGCTACAGGGTCTAATGAGAAGCGAGACCGGGGCGGCGGGGAGGGTTTTACATTCACAGCGGCCCTGGCGAGCGTCGCTGGGTTCCTGAATGCCAAAGCAGGCCCGTGGGGGGGGGGGAGCAGTCATTCAAATTGATGGCTGCACCTCAGACACATCCTCACCACCGACTGCTCTCACTCGACCGTGACCTCATACACTTTCCTCCACTGGAAGTCAAGTTTTTACCACTGGGGGGGCCAACAGGGTTTGGTGTGTCCTCTTGCGCTAAAGGCCACGTTGGAAAATTAGTCTTGCTTGCGTGCGTGTGTGTGTGTGTGTGTGTGTGTGTGTGTGTGTGTGTGTGTGGGGGGTCCCTTCCCCGCCAGCCCAGCAGACAGTTTGAAAGACGAGCACCTGACAGCTGAATGGCTTCGTCGTCCTTGTATCCGTCACACCGCAGCACTCCCGCTCGGGATAATTAGAATAAGACTGATTTCTACTGGGGATATTTGTTATACACACACCCACACACACACACACCGCATGTGTGTGTGTGTTGAGGAGGGGCGTTGGAGGGTGTGCTGCTCTTGGGGATGGGTGGTCATACATCTAATGAAGAGTTGACACCTGACTTTTAATCCCCGCCTGACCCAGGATGGATGGCAACCTTGGCGGATCAAATCTCATTGGCGTCGCGTTGGGCTGGCCCAAAAAAAAAAAAAAAAAAAATGTCGTAAATACGCCAAGCTAGGATGATAGTAAACGGAGGGCAAGTTCATTTATCAGGGAAACGTTTATGGTCTTTGGGGCTGCATGCAGCCTGGATTAAAAAGCATTATCCAGAGCTCGCGCGTCAAACAATGAGGATTCATTCTGAGAGCTGTTGGTGAGCGTAAAAAAAACAAATAAATACATGTAAAAAAATAAGGGGGGGGGGGGCTAATCACTATGGCAACAATGTCAACGCAACACATCTCGTAAAGTAAATCTTTGCTGAAATACTGATCGGAGCTAAGATTGGTGAAGTTATTCCGAAGAACGAATGAAGCAATGGTTGTCTTTGATGAATTTCAAACGGGCAGCCAACCGGTCGCAGGACATCAAATCGGCCAATCTGCTGCCTATTCATCTTCCGCGAATCATTGATTCAGTCATGGCAATTTGCCGGTGGCCAATAGGAAAGCCGAAAGAGGCACGGCTTCGTTTGCGATCGCCTGATTAATGCAAAAACGAAAAAAAAAAATAAAATAAAATACAATAACACGGTCACGCAACCAAAAAGCCGCACGTTCTGATTCGGGGCGCAGATGGAGAAGCTGCGAAAATAACCCAATTTGGGTAAAAATTGTGGAGGAGTGGATGGGTCCATTTGTGTTTTTTTTTTTAGAGCGCACCAATTAGCACGTAGGGAAGTGATGTCACTTGAGATGCTCTCTGCAGACCTTTCACGAACATGCACCCGGATGGAGCCGTCTGCACGAGCTGCTGGGAAGCACACGCACGCACGCAAGCAGGCGGACACACACCTTTCTCCCGGGTAATTATTTTTACATTATTACACGTGCTCAGATCCCGGCCGCCCACGCGAGGTGACAGGCAAATTTATCACTCCGGAGGGCTCCTGGCTTTGCCCGCAAAGATAAATGACAAAATAAAAGCCCTCTCTGCTTAAATTGTTTCGCTTAATTCCGCCAAAGAGATGGATGAGTTCATCTAGCGACGCACCAAGGCACGGGATGCAACCGGAATGCATATTTTCGCCGCTTTTTGAGGAGTGGGAAGGAGCTCACGAGCCATACTGCGCAAGTGGCTCAAAGGCAGTCGGCCGGGGGCGGGGGCGGCAGTGGCGGGGCGCATCTCTTGCTTTGCGATGCGCGCGGCTCGGCCCGGCTGATGACAAACGGACTAATAAAGACTTTTGGTGCCTGTTTTTGTTTGCGATGTGCTGGTGGCTGCTAACGCCTCGGGGGAAGCCAAAGTTGTGTGACCCCCCCCCCCACCCCCCCTAATCTGTGCAGCATGACTATTTCCTGTTCCCTTTGCACCAGTCATTCGTCAACACATTTGGAGGAAGCAGTAACGGGATCGGGCACTCATTGATAAATGACGAAGGTTTCCCCCCTGAGCGAGATTTTTAGGACAGACGCGGGAGACTCCCGCCTACCTGAGAGTTTCTTGCCATCCTTCCGTCCATCGGAATGAACTCAACAGTACAAGAGTAAATGTGGCATTTCCTTCATGGCTCTCTCTCTCCATCCACATTTCAGTACATTTGGAAGTGGAGCCATTCTATTCAGTCGCATGTTTTAAATCAAAATGCATTTTCCGATTCATGTTGTTTTTTTTTTTTTTTAACGTGCCTAATATTTACATCTACATACAGAGACATATGCATGGAAACATTGAGACTTTTTGTTGTTGTTGGTACTCACCTCCCATTGCTCATCAGGCCACCGTCGACTCTCTGGAATGTCACTGCAGCGGGAGAAAAAGACAAAGCAATGTGGGCCCATATTAACTTTTCATGATTGCATTCAGTCCAAAAAAAAAAAAAAAGTCCAATAAAGAGAATGGCGCATGATCGCTTTGCATATGTTGGGAGACGTCATGTGTCGCTGAAGGACGCGACAAGGAAAACTCATTTTGTCTGATTTTTGCTGCTAGCTTATTCTCATCAGGTGCATGATTAAATCTGGGGGGAAAAAATGATTAAAAAAGACAGCGGGATCGTTTATCAAAGTGTCGAAATTCACAGGGGCCACCTCGTGGAGATAACAAGCCAGGCCAGCTTGAGGGAAACCACCAAAGGCAGGCGGCCACATTCGCAGCCTTTCATTTTCACTCGGCGGCGTTAACGCCTCGCCCAAACGCTCATCCAGGCTTGAAATATGACTTTGTCACCCTACCTCTCTGAATTCAAAACCCTACTCTGAATACACAACACATGTTTAAAATGATAACTTGAAACCCAGACCCGATCTTAAAACCACTGCTTTCAAACCCGATTTGAAATCCTCGAACCTCACCCTGATTTAGGAACTCTTCACCCAGATCTGAAAACCATAGCCCTTGTTTCAAACCTGAACTTTAAACCCTAACTCTAGGCAGTTTGAAACGAATTTTGAAACCTTAACACACATTTAGAAACCCTAACCCTTGTTCAAAACCCGATCTTGAAACCCTAACCCTAATTTAGAAACCGCCAAGCCATGTTTTAAACCTTAATTTAAACCTCATCCTGAAAACCATAACGCCTGTTTGCAACCTGAACTCTAAACCCAAACCCATAACATTGTCTTGCAATCTTAGTTTTAAACTGTCTTGAAACCCTAATCCTTGCATAAATCAGGTGTCTACATTCTCGCCCATCCCAACTCCAAACACGAGCCATGACTTGAAACCCTAACCCTGACATAACACGGAAACCTTAACTCCTTCATTTCTAATCGCAATGCAGACGTGTGTGGAGTCTCGCCCTTTCACCCATTCCCAATTTAAAACCCTATCCTTGGTTCGATGGTGAGAACAATGAGCCTCTGGCAAAAAAAAAACCAAAAACCCCAAAAAGGATGTCTGTGTTAGATGATCAACGACAGGAAGCCCTGAGGGGTTTCAACAAGACTTTTGGTGGAAATCATCAAGTCTCTGATCTTTGTCATTTGCTCTCACTTGTCAAACACGCAGCGAAGAAAGAGCGTGTCGGCTACTGTACTTTCCTCCCCGCAAGGCTTTCGGCTTCCTTGAAGATGTGTGTCGCAATAAAGCTCAAGCCGGAGCGGCAAAGGGAAACTCCCGAATGCGCCAGCATTTGGGAGCGGGACTTGTTGAAAGTCAGCACGTCAGAGCAGCTTTGAGAATCATTTGAGGAGCAACGGCCTGATTTTGTGGATGTCCAAGGGACCTGAAGCTTGGTTTAGAATATGACAATATGACGAATGAACAATTGTTTTTTCTTAGCAACATTTTTGTTTCAATTCACATTGTGGATCGCTAGCGGCAAGGTAAATTGATGACTGCGATGTCATTTTCTGCACACCGTAAAAGTCAAACTCAGGGACTCTACTCTGAAATTGATCGTATAATAGACTCTTATTTTTGTAAGCTTTTGGGCCACTCCTCCTGCCCAACGTATGATGTAGCATAGCCCAATTCATTTCTGGTTCTGTTTACCGAGTAGATTTTCTTTCCAGAGTCCAGATGCTTCTGAATTTGTTTGCTATTTTGCAGTTCAAATTTGTCCGTTCTCCACTTTCACACGGTTCCCGCCAGACGACCGCGAAAAGTGGACTCAAACACCCCTTGTTCAATGCGCTAGCCATGTCACTCACTCTTAGTGATCAGCATGGCTTCTCACTTCGTCAGAAAACGTAGCCACAGTGGCGACTGACTTGGGAGCGACTCCGAATTGTGTTCAGCGTCAGCAGTCGCCAGTTGACGATCGTCGCTAGTTAGCCGCTTTAGCATAAGCAGCGCCGAACTGTGCGTCAACTGGCGACAAGCCGCGGTGGTTGATGTGAGTGAAGCGAAGCTTTTTGGGACATCTCGGCACTTCGGTTCTCAGTTTTGTTATTCAATGTGTTTTAAGGAGGCGCAAAATGCAAATTTGACCGCACAAACTGCTTATTTTGAGGCTATAAAATCCAAACAGACCATGACAGCGACTCGCAACCCCAAACTAGTCTTGAAATCCTACAGCGACATCATAACCCAGGCTAGAAATCTGAATTCGACAGCACAATTCTGGTTTAAAAACACTAATTTGAAGCCCTAACACTGACTTCAAACCTTACTTTGAAAACCTAGGCCGAGCTAGAAACAACCATTTGACACCGCAACCTTGACTTGGCCAACTAACCCGGTCTCTGAAGCGTTCTTTGAACACTTTGGCCAGACAAGAAACCAAACATTGACACCCGATCCCTGTCTTGACTCTCCAGCCTTGGATTATAACTGGAAGCACTCCTTTGATTCCTTATCCTTAACTTGGAAGCTGAATTTCTTGTTTTGCAAGCTTTACATGGTCGCATCGCGTTTGAGAACCCGGCCTCTACAGTTGATATGTGCTTCTCTCGTTCTCCCGCCAAACGCTTTGAAGCGGGCCGGCGTGACGTCCGCAACCTCCTCAGATAAGCACCCGAAGGCGCTCCGAATGCAGATGAATCTCTTTTAATCAGCACTAAAGGCAGGCAGGCAGGCAGGCAGGACATGATCAGCATATTAAAAAAAAAAAAAAAAAAGCCATCAAATCTGCTGGGCTGCTGATTTAGCTTCTGTCAAGCCGACAGCTTTAGGAGGCCCGGACGGGACACCCGCAATACATCACGTCAGTGTCAATACGG